>BLSH010102958.1:907468-932968 GCA_018402905.1 Glandirana rugosa
CCAAAAAAAAAAAAAAATATATATATATCTTTTTTTTTTTTGATAGGAGATACACTCAAAGGCTAAAGAAAACCCATCAGTACCCTAAAAAAAAATGCAGAATAAAGACCAGTAAAATCAAGTATTTCAAATGCAGACTTGCAGCATTTTTCCGTTCCAATTTTTCTTACCTTAGACACTAAACTTGCTAGCAAATCTGACTACTCCAAGACAGAGTTCCCTGCCTCCTTGCACTTCTAGCAGTGTCTAATTACTCTCTGTGCTGACCCAGCTCCACCAAATCTCCCCCACCTCTGTAAATAACCTTTTTATGAAGCTGGCAGGACAAAGAGGTATATATGGAGTGTCACTTTCTGCTAGAGATCTGACATCACATCCAAGATGTCTGCACCCAGCAGCAGTCTCTGGGTATTTGGAGGTCTACACAAAGGAGCCTTTTACAAGTAAATCAATGCATAAAATAAAATACATTTACAGGCACATATAATTTTATGTTTAGATTGCTGTTGAAGTGATTGGTGTTGCAACAGGGTCTCTTTAAATGTCAAGGGTTAAAGTAGAGCTGCACGATTAATCGTATTAAAATCGCGATCTCGATCTACCCCCCTCTGCGATCTCCATTGGGCATTACCGCGATTTTCAGTGCAGTTAATGGGGTCCGACTTGGGGGGCGAATCAGCACAACTTGACAGTAATTATAAAAGTTCCTGAAGTCTTTCCAAGTCGGCGACTTGAGTCTCAGGCTGCATTCACATAGGGGCGACCTGATTTCAGCGCGACTTCGCTAGGCGATTTAAGCGCGACTTTCAGCATGACTTCCAGCGCGACTTAAAGGACCTCAGGCGACTTTACAACACGACTTTTGCCAGGCGACTTTGCCTTGACCAATCAGAGAAGAGAGGGAAGGGGCTGCCTAAAAATAAATTCTATTCTTTTTAACTGTAAAGTCGCTTCCATATAGATGGGGATCCGACTTGGAGGCGACTTCTATTGAATCCTATGGGCACAAGTCAGATAGAAGTCGCCTAGAAGTAGTACAGGAACCTTTTCAGAAGTCGCCTTGAAGTCGGAGCGACTTCAGTCGTGTATATTAAGACGGCTCCCATTCATTTCAATGGGATTTCAAATGTCAAGCGACTTGGGGCGACTTGAGGTAACTCAAGTCGGATGGCAAGTCGCCCCTGTGTGAATGCAGGCTTAGGGGAGAGAGCCAAGTCTGGGCAGACAGCCAACTTCTGAGTCATCATTGATAAAAGAGTTACAAAGTTATTTACTTCAAAGGCATTGAACTCTGAGTGAACTCCCCTTCTATAGTTGTTTGGTTTAACCATTTAAAGACTAAATCTTTCCTGACACTTGCTGTTTACAAATAAAAATCCCTTATTTTGTGCTAGAAAATGACTTAGAACCCCCAAACATTATATGTTTTTTTTTAGCAGAGACCCTAGAGAATAAGATGGCGGTTGTTGCAATATTTTATGTCACACGCTGTTTGCGCAGCAGACTTTTAAACTAAATTTTTTTGGAAAAATTACCCCTTTCAAAAACCTAAACAGTGCTGTTAGCCCAATTTTTTTGTATATTTAATATATTACGCCGTGAGAATCGTGAGAGAATCGTGTTCTTTTTTCTAAGCAAAAAAATTGTGATTCTCATTTTGGCCAGAATCGTGCAGCTCTACACTGGGATCAGTTAGATCTCTCATGCCCATGGTAGCCCAACCCCCCCACAGTAAGAACACACCCAGGGAACACAGTTAACCCCTAGATATCCCCCTTCAGGTTAACCCCTTCACTGCTAATGACATTTATACAGTAATCAGTGGACATTTAATTTCTGATCGCTGAATAAATGTCATTGGTCCCAAAAAATGTCAAAAATGTCGGACATGTCCGTTGCAATATTGCAGTACCGCTAAAAAAAAAAAAAAAAAAAAAAAAAAAAAAAAAAAAAAAAAAAAAAAAAAAAATCGCAGATTGCCACCATTACTAGTAAAAAATAAAAACCCCAGAAATTAATTCTCACCATCCGTAAAACGCGGCCATCTTTGCGCAAACCAATCAATAAACGCAGATTGCGATTTTTTTTTATTACAAATATGAGGAAGAATATAAATCGGCCAAAACTGGTGTAAAAAAATGTCTTTTTATATTTTTTTTTTGGATTTGAATTTTAGCAAAAAGTAAGAAATGTGTTTTTTTTTTTTGCAAAATGGTCGCTCTTCTTTTGTTTATAGCGGTGATCAGAAATGACGCAGAGACGATCAAATACCACCAAAAGAAAGCTCTATTTGTTGGAAAAAAAGGACACAAATTTTGTTTGGGTACAACTTCGCACGACCGCGCAATTGTCAGTTAAATCGACGCAGTGCCGAATCGCAAAAAGTGCTCTGGTCCTAAACTGGGAAATTCTTCCGGAGGTGAAGTGGTTAAATTAATATTAACTGGATTTTTTATCTCGCTTTTTTACATCAGAAGTCACAAATATAAAATAATATTTTAGTGAGATCAGTAGATCAGTACTAGGTGTGAATTAAAAATACAAATATATGCTAGGTGTGAATAAATGAAATACACTAATTTATGTAAATGTAGGGGACCTTATGGGTTATAAGTTTGCATGTTTTTAAATGTACAGTATCTCACAAAAGTGAGTACACCCCTCACATTTTTGTAAAATATTTTATTATATCTTTTCATGTGACAACACTGAAGAAATGACACTTTGCTACAATGTAAAGTAGTGAGTGTACAGCTTGTATAACAGTGTAAATTTGTTGTCCCCTCAAAATAACTCAACACACAGCCATTAATGTCTAAACCGCTGGCAACAAAAGTGAGTACACTCCTAAGTGAAAATGTCCAAATTGGGCCCAATTAGCTATTTTCCCTCCCCGGTGTCATGTGACTCGTTAGTGTTACAAGGTCTCATGTGTGAATGGGGTGCAGGTGTGTTAAATTTGGTGTTATCACTTTCACTCTCTCATACTGGTCACTGGAAGATCAACATGGCATCTCATAGCAAATAACTCTCTGAGGATCTGAAAAAAAGAATGGTTGCTCTACATAAAGATGGCCTAGGCTATAAGAAGATTGCCAAGACCCTGAAACTGAACTGCAGGATGGTGGCCAAGATCATACAGTGGTTTAACAGGACAGGTTCCACTCAGAACAGGCTTCGGCATGGTCGACCAAAGGAGTGGATTGCACATGCTCAGTGTCATATCCAGAGGTTGTCTTTGTGAAATAGACATATGAGTGCTGCCAGCATTGCTGTAGAGGTTGAATGGGGTGGGGGGGGGGGGTCAGCCTGTCAGTGCTCAGACCATACGCCGCACACTGCATCAGATTGGCCTGCATGGCTGTCGTCCCAGAAGGAAGCCTCTTCTAAAGATGATGAACAAGAAAGCCTGCAAACAGTTTGCTGGAGACAAGCAGACAAAGGACATGGATTACTGGAACCTTGTCCTGTGGTCTAATGAGACCAAAATAAACTTATTTGGTTCAGATGATGTCAAGCGTGTGTGGCAGCAACCAGGTGAGGAGTACAAAGACAAGTGTGTCTTGCCTACAGTCAAGCATGGTGGTGGGAGTGTCACGGTCTGGGGCTGCATGAGTGCTGCCGACACTGGGGAGCTACAGTTCATTGAGGAAACCATGAATACCAACATGTACTGTGACATACTGAAGCAGAGCATGATCCCCTCCCTTCAGAAAATGGGCCGCAGGGCAGTATTCCAACATAACGGCCCCAAACACACCTCCAAGACGACCACTGCCTTGCTAAAGAAGCTGAGGGTAAAGGTGATGGACTGGCCAAGCATGTCTCCAGACCTAAACCCTATTGAGCATCTGTGGGGCATCGTCAAACGGAAGGTGGAGGAGCACAAGGTCTCTAACTTCCACCAGCTCAGTGATGTCGCCATGGAGGAGTGGAAGAGGACTCCAGTGGCAACCTGTGAAGCTTTGCTAAACTCCATGCCCAAAAGGGTTAAGGCAGTGCTGGAAAATAATGGTGGCCACACAAAATATTGACACTTTGGGCCCAATTTGGACATTTTCACCTAGGGGTGTACTCACTTTTGTTGCCAGCGGTATGGCATTAATGGCTGTGTGTTGAGTTATTCTGAGGGGACAGCAAATTTACACTTTTATACAACCTGTACACTCACTACTTTACATTGTAGCAAAGTGTCATTTTTTCAGTGTTGTCACATGAAAAGATATAATTAAATATTTACAAAAATGTGAGGGGTGTACTCACTTTTGTAAGATAATGTATATATTTTTATCCTTTTTTTGTAATGGCTATATATGATGTGCTATATGTGGATAAATTTTATCGAATATCCTCCCTGATATAACCAATTGGGATGGGACATGGGATTCCATGTAGTAATTTTACTATACCATCAGGTGCAATTCCTAGTGAATTGCCGTAATTGTATCTGATCAGGCAACCCAGGGGTTAAATGAACAGACAGGTAGAAGTTCTGAGGAGTAATAAGTTCAGCGTGAGCTTTACGGATGTATTCCTGTAATTGCATGTGATCAGGCAACCCATGGGATAACCACTTCTGCCCCATAAGGATTTACCCCCTTGACCAGGCCATTTTTTGAGATACAGCACTGCGTTGTTTTAACTGACAATTGCGCAGTCGTGCGACGCTGTACCCAAACAAAATGTATGTCCTTTTTTTCCCCACAAATAGAGCTTTCTTTTGGTGGCATTTGATTACCTCTGCGGTTTTTATTTTTTGCGCTATAAACAAAAAAAGACCGACAATTTTGAAAAAAAAAAAACAATATTTTTTACTTTCTGCTATAATACATATCCAAAAATAAATAAATAAATATGTATTCATCAGTTTTACCCAATATATATTCTTCTACATAATTTTGGTAAAAAATAAATCAATCAATCTCAATAAGCATATATTGATTGGTTTGCACAAAAGTTAGAGCGTCTACAAACTATGGGATAGATATGGACTTTTATTTTGTTTTTTAGTGGTAATGACGGCGATCTGCGATTTTTAGCGGGACTGCGACATTGTGGCGGTCAAATCTGACCCCAAGTGACACTTTTTGGGGACCAGTGACATTATTACATTGATCACTGCTAAAAAAAATGCACTGATTAAATATAATTAAGTATGATTACGTATAAATGACACTGGCAGGAAAGGGGTTAACACTAGGGGTCGATCAAAGGGTTAACTGTGTTCCCTGGGTGTGTTCTAACTGTAGGGGGGGTTGGGCTGCCTGGAACACCAGACATCGCTGTTCCCAATGTGGGGGAAATTATAATACGCTGTGTGCATTATAATTTCAATTCACTTTTCAGCTCTTTTGCATAATGCATTTCGAATGCACTGGTGCTAAACCACAGACACACTAAGCTGTATTCACACGGTCGCTCCGAAATCAGTCCTGCAAACCAGTCAGAGTTCGTTTATTTTATAGGGATGAAACAGGGGTAACAAAGGGGCTTGGTGGCTTCACAATCGGTCAATCGGCCTCCATGGCACAGTCACATGACAGCAGCTCAATACAAAATAACAACCAATGACACACTTGTTTATATTCAAAACAATACAATAGAAAGGGCGTGCATGCATGTGGAAAAGCCTAGCAGCCTGTAGGAGTCCCAGCTGTTGGGTGGGTGGAGATGCACACATCCCAGATAACAATGAAAGCCATGTGAAAACATGGCTCCCAGTGAAACCAACATGTTACCTCACAGAGGCTGTGACAATCCCCGCGCATGCAAAGCCAACTCTACCATTACAATGAATCCTATGTAATATAGTTCATAGAACTATATTTAATAGTGATTACTCTACTGTTCCATTAAAGGTTAAATTATGCACAAAGGAAAATAGCTGTGGGTTTCTGTCACATGGATCAAACCTGACAGAAAGCTTACAGACCATTATCCTTACATAAAAGGCAATACTGATTCCATACCGCAAGCACATTCCCATCAAGCGGATCAATCTGCACATAATACAAGGCCCCCCCCTGTCGACGGTAATATACCTGTTAAACAAAAAACACAATCCTGTGCTAGAGTCCTTGGTATATGCTGGACAACGTTATGCAGCTGACAGACAGGTTCGGTATAACCAATAAATATAAAGTGCTAATATACTGCAGCGCAAATTCCAACAAATTAAATATAAAGTGCTACTATACTGCAGCGCAAAGTCCAACTATGTGCTGAAGGAAATAAGTATTCACACTCATAAGCTGTGAGTATCAGTTGGAGTGCAGCCTGTCACCACCACACTTGGCACCCTTACCGGAACAGGACGACCCTCTATTATGGAAGGTCAGAGTAAGCCTGGTTTAAACTCCAGACATGGTAGTCCCTCCGGCTCGCACAGACGCCCTCAGCGAGTCAACCTCTCCTTCTGCTGCTTTCCAATACGGCTCAACAACATGGTCCCATGTGGCAAGCAAGCACGATCATACAATAAAGCATAAACAGCCCATAGTGCAGACAATCTTGACAAGATGTTTATTATATAAAAAATAGATCCACTCACATGTTAGTGAAATAAAAACAGCGTCCTGTATGTTGATTCCGGCGTCCAGCCACAAAGATGGCGCCCGTTCGTTCACTTCCTAGTCTCGTTTGTCAAACGTCAAAGCGTCCCTTGGCTCCACCCAACGGGTTTCATCATAAGCATGACATTGTCAGGGGTGTAGCCACCCAAACCCCTCTTCAGCTGCATTTTATGACCAGGAAGAGATGCCACTTTAGCTTTGGTCTGAAACTCAGGGAGAGGGATCTGAGGGAGCTCTGTGTCTGTTTGGCCTTTGCTTATGTTTTATAGGTGTCAGGGGCCAGCCCCACACTGTATAGTTAGAAAACAATATGGTTTAGTTTAGCGCCGGACGGCAAGGACTTATTTTTTATGTTTTGTTTTATCGGAAACCAAAAAAGTGTGCCATAGGCCTGGAGGAAGCCAAATATCTTGGGTATGTTTTTGGTAGGGGTCTGATCAAGCCCCAGACCAACAAGATCGAGGCAATAAAAAAGTGGCCTCAACCGGTAAATAAAAACTGGTTCGGGCCTTCCTGGGGATTACAGGGTATTACAGGCGTTTCATACCCGACTGCCACCATTGCCGTCCATTTGACCGAATTGACCAAGGGTAGAGGGTAGGGCATGCTTAAATGGGGTCCTGAAAACCGAGAAGGCATTCCAGAAGTTGAAGCAGGCCCTTTGTGTACAACCGGTGCTGGTGACCCCAGACTGCACAAAATAATTTGTTGTACAGACAGATGCCTCTGAGGTGGGATTAGGTGCTGTTCTGTCCCAAATCAGAGACAGTGAGGAGCACCCGGTCGTCTACTTAAGCAGGAAACTTAACAGGCATGAGAGTAACTATGCAATTGTGGAGAAGGAGGAGTGCCTGGCTATCAAGTGGGCCTTAGAGGCCCTGAAGTACTACCTGCTAGGAAGGTCATTCAGGCTAGTCACCGACCATGCCCCCCTGAAGTGGATGTGTAACAGGGAGAAAAATAGCCAGATGACTAGGTGGTTCCTGGCCTTACATCCATTCAAGTTCATAGTGGAACACCAGGCGGTAAGGCTCCAAAATAACGCAGATGGCCTTTCCCGGGTCCACTGTATGGTCGGGACAGTTGCTCTGCCCCAGGGGCTTGAGGGGGGGGGGGGGAGATATGTGACGTCATGTGAGGCACTATAATGCACGGTCGATATTTGTCGCCTCGCATGCGTGCACTTGGAGTGGACTAGCGAGAGTCCAACCAGGGTTTTGCCAACCACCGTGGCAAAGCTGGTTCCGGTCCGGCATTTCTGGTCCACCCAAACCCCTCTTCAGCTGCATTTAAATGACCAGGAAGAGATCTCACGTTAGCTCTGGCCTGAAACTCACTGAGAGAGGGATCTGAGGGAGCTCTGTGTCTGTTTGGACTTTGAAAGAAAAGGTTTGCCTTTTTTGCTTATGTTTTGTGGGTGTTGGGGGCCAGCCCCACACCGTATAGTGAGAAAACAATTTTGTTTAGTTTAGCGCCGGACGGGAAGGCTTATTTTTTGTTTTGTTTTACCTGAAAACCTTATTTTAATAATAAACCTGGCAAGCCGCCAGATTTTAACGAAAAATTGCCTGCATGCTGATTCTGTTCCTCCGGAGCTAATCTCCCACAATACATACATACAGTATCTCACAAAAGTGAGTACACCCCTCACATTATTGTAAATATATCTCTTTTAATGTGACAACACTGAAGAAATTACACTTTGCTAAAGTAGTGTAAAGTAGTGAGTGTACAGCTTGTATAACAGTGTAAATTTTCTGTCCCCTCAAACTAACTTAACACACAACCATTAATGTCTAAACCTCTGGCAACACAAGTGAGTACACCCCTAAATGAAAAATGTCCCAATTGGGCCCAATTAGCCATTTTTCCTCCCCGGTGTCATGTGACTTGTTAGTGTTACATCGTCTCAGGTAAGGCTAAAGGTGATGGACTGGCCAAGCATGTCTCCAGACCTAAACCCTATTGAGCATCTGTGGGGCATCTTCAAATGGAAGGTGGAGGAGCGCAAGGTCTCTAACATCCACCAGCTCCGTGATGTCATCATGGAAGAGTGGAAGAGGACTGCAGTGGCACCCTGTGAAGCTTTGGTGACCTCCATGCCTAAGAGGGTTAAGGCAGTGCTGGAAATTAATGGTGACCACACAAAATATTGACACTCATTCGATTGTATACACCAGGGGTAGGGAACCTGCGGCTCTCCAGCTGTTGTAGAACTACACTTCCCATGAGGCATTGCAAGGCTGATGGATACAATTACTCCCAGAAGCATGATGGGAAATGTAGTTCTACAACAGCTGGAGAGCCGCAGGTTCCCTACCCCTGGTATAGACGGTGCTGACTCGCTGCTGACAAGCTACCCCTCAGCTCGCAGAGCAAGCCCGGACTCTGAGCACAGTGAGGCTGTGGGACACGGATGTGATGAATGCGGGTATCAGGTCACTGCCCTCCTCACCGACCGGTGACCAAGGAACCCCTGATCCAACACCGCACTTGTCACGAACGTAACAATGCCACTCTCAGCTGCTTTCAGCACAAAGATTTCTCAGTTTGCGGGATCACCATTTAAGTGTCATTGTTTGCGATTGTTACCGGACTAATTCAAACAATTAACCCTTTCACTGCCACCACTTCTGGATTCCAGCCAGAAGACCCTTATATTAGCAATACCAGTATTCCAGAACACGCCTGTGCATACACTGTCACCACAGACAGATATATTCAGATGCGTTATTCTAAAAACAGTAGCGCTCTTCAAAGGAACAGATTCATAATAGTTGCATTAAGAGCTTTAGGGACAAAATTAACACTTTTCAAAATAAGGTTTATTAATGAAAAGGTCAAGTTTTAGGTGCAGTAAAATATTTACAGAAAAATAAAAGGACAAAGCGAGACAAATTTACAGCGAAAGAGAACAGATTGAAAAAATACCTTGCATTTGAAATGTCCTTGCCTAATCAGTGTTTCGAAGATGATTTCCTGGTTCTCTGATGTTTGATGTTAAGTGAGAACTCCCAATCTGATTGTGACAGTCTCTTTTTCTCTGGACCACCAGGGGTGGGGCCGTACCTCTCTGGCCATTCATATAAGAGAGGGAGTTTCCTTAGACAATGTCCAGGGCGGACCGTGGAGATACATGCTGCATAATCATGCACGGTTCATAACTTGTTACTGGACCGTCTTACATATTTTACAGCAAGAAAATTAATTTCAGCTTGCAATAAGCTTTCATATGACTCCAAACATGAGAATTCTAAAACCTTATAGGACCCTGGGGAGGGAATGGACTAATTCTATCCCTCCTTGGGTAGCAAGGGGTGAATGTTTATACTTGAATTATCCAGGCCGAAATTCTACATTCAAATATGTAATGTTCATCACTATGGCATACCTATAGCGGAAGTTATGACTGTATGTAAGTTTTCATGTAAGTTTAAGGCAGAAAGGGAGAGTCATCCCTAGGTCAGACCTGCAAGGGTAATTTATGGGCCAACATCAGGATGTTGTATGTTTGTTCAAAATAAGTGGACAGACCTTCTCCTGGACAGCTATAAACCGTAATCAGAGCCTCCTTTTTAAATTGGCCTGTCCACACGCAGAGGGGGGTGGGGGTAAAGGACAAGCTTGTTCAAACTGCCATGTCAGAAGGAGAGAGAAAAAAAAAACTTAACTATTTACGTAGCTTCCCTGCCAAGATGGAGTCAGTGTCGCTTTGGGCCTGGTATCATTACCTCGCGTGGATCTCACGCATGATACCATCACAACTGACCCTACCACCGCAGCTACATATCCTCCACATCTTCCGCTCAGCAGACCCCAAGGACTTCACCATCTGCTCACCCTGGCTTGCATCAATCACCATCCATCTGGCAGTGTGCTGAGAAGAGTAAAGACTAATCCATCCGTGAAAGAGGACTATTCCCTCAAGGTCTTATCAACCCAGTGCACCACATGCCAATACACCGGACCTCTCTTTTTTTTACAAGGCTCTAAGGAAGAGGAAAACCCTCGAAATGCATCAGCGTACCACACTACCTCTCAGCCTTAGGGGACACGGGTAGTGCTACAGGAACACTTTAAGAGGATCATCATGATGTGTTTTTATTCTTGAGCATTGTCTGTGCTCAGTAAATTATATAGAATCATAAAAAAGTCTACAATATCTACCATATAATCAACAATATAATTTACTGAGCACAGACAGTGCAGGAACCTCCCATACTAATTATCATAGGTGAGATTTCCTCCTATTTTGGGAAGATTTTCACTCACTCATGTAGAAAGGAAGTGCAGGGTTATCTTTGAGATGGGGACAGAGACTGCAACTAAAACCAGACAGAGGTTCTAATACTTCCCCACTCTATCCAAAACCGAAATAGGAAAGCTTTTGCTGGTGCTACACTTTAAAGTAGAGTGAATAGTGCAAGGGAGGGTTATTACACCTGTCCCTTTTTTTCCGATTGGGGAGATTTCCCTTAATTTCCTGTCCCATACACAAAACAGGAAGTGAGAGGCGTGATGTCTGGCTGTCACCAGAACTTGTTTCCCAATTGGAAGATTTTCCCTCTATTACTGTGTTTGTTCACTTTTACTTTCGGTGATGATGGTAAACAGGACAAATAGAAAAGGGTGAACCTCTCTAATGCAGGCACATACAGCAATAAAACCCGACAGGTGCTCTAATCCCTCTCAACTAAAAGATGTTTTGCCTTTAGTTATACTCTAGTTAATAAGGCAGTGGGTAGAACATTGATGATGTGCCAAGTACTCCATGGAAATTGAAGATTACCCTGACACACAAATACCACCAATCAAAATTCATCAGGAAACATGTCATTACAAAAACATGGAGGTAGTCATTCCTGACTTCTTCTGAAAATGCTATGTGTCTGGGTGTCATGCTGACTTACTTACATCAATACATTGAGCACTTGACAAGTAAGGACTTTTGACTTTCTCTGGCTTTCTTGATCTGAATACGTGTTCCAAGCAGTCTTGACAACCCCCCGAAGGGAAATTTACTGTCAGGAAGCCAAAAATTTACAAACGACACAGATTTTTACTGGCACTGCAAAAAAATACCTAAAATGACAGTTTTCAGTGCCAAACCGTGCAAATATCAATATTTAAACTATGAACACGTTGCTAATAGCACTAGCTAAGTTAAACAAAAAAGTCAAAAAACATATTTTTCCATTGACGTGGAAATGGTCGGAGGCTGCAGACATGATACAGGAGATGGTCAGAGATTGCAGACATGATGCAGGAGATGGTCAGAGGCTGTAGACATGGTACAGGAAATGGTCAGAGGCTGTAGACATGGTACAGGAAATGGTCAGAGGCTGTAGACATGGTACAGGAAATGGTCAGAGGCTGTAGACATGATACAGGAAATGGTCAGAGGCTGTAGACATGGTACAGGAAATGGTCAGAGGCTGTAGACATGGTACAGGAAATGGTCAGAGGCTGTAGACATGGTACAGGAAATGGTCAGAGATTGCAGACATGATGCAGGAGATGGTCAGAGGCTGTAGACATGGTACAGGAAATGGTCAGAGGCTGTAGACATGGTACAGGAAATGGTCAGAGGCTGTAGACATGGTACAGGAAATGGTCAGAGGCTGTAGACATGGTACAGGAGGTAGTCAGAGGCTGTAGGCATTGTACAGGAGATGGTCAGAGGCTGTAGACATGGTACAGGAGACGGTCAGAGGCTGTAGACATGGTACAGGAGATGGTCAGAGACTGCACACATATTACAGGAGGTCAGAGTCTGCAGATCATGGTACAGGAGATGGTCAGAAACTGCAGACATGGTACAGGAGATGGTCAGAGACTGCAGACATGGTACAGGAGATGGTCAGAGACTGCAGACATGGTACAGGAGATGGTCAGACTGCAGACATGGTACAGGAGATGGTCAGACTGCAGACATGGTACAGGAGATGGTCAGAGACTGCAGGCATGGTACAGGAGATGGTCAGACTGCAGACATGGTACAGGAGATGGTCAGAGACTGCAGACATGGTACAGGAGATGGTCAGAGACTGCAGACATGGTACAGGAGATGGTCAGAGACTGCAGGCATGATACAGGAGATGGTCAGAGACTGCAGACATGGTACAGGAGATGGTCAGAGACTGCAGACATGGTATAGGAGATGGTCAGAGACTGCAGACATGGTACAGAAGATGGTCAGAGATTTCAGACATGGTAGTTTCCTCCTCCTCCCCCTTCCCCCTACCATACTTCTCTACATCAGTGTCCTCCTCCTGTGCCCCTTTCACTGTGCTGCTGCAGTGAGTGTGCACCATGCTGTCACTGAAGTGGAGTGAGGGGGGGGAGAGACTCCTGCGGTCTGCCTGACTGTCTCTCTCTCTGAGCGAGTGTCCCGGCCGGGCCAAGTCCCACTCCCACCCACAGTGTTCAACGGACAGTCACAGGACTGCACTCACTAACCGACATCAGGGCTACAGGGTCAGTCGGTCCATCCGCAGCTCAGGTCAGCTGTGCACCTGCTATGCTCTGCTCTCTCCACAGTCCACTCCATCTCCACAACGAGGCTCCTTCTTCTGCCCATACACCTCCTGCCTTTTCATAGGCTGGTGGTGGTGTGGCGGGAAAATGTGCTGACATTGCAGCGTGGCGGACTCCTCCTGGTCCGACTCGTCACTTGGCTTAGGATCGGATCTTCTCGGGGATTTCTGGAACTGTTCATTCGCAGTTCTTACCCGAGCCGGTCGCTGTCATTTTTATTGGCAAATTTCTCTTGCTACGGACTTGGCAACACTGGTTCCAAGTAAGTGGCTCAGAAAGTACCTTAAACTGATCTTGTGATCAAGTGAAGTCTTGTTTTTTTTTTTTTTAAATAACAAACATGTTATACTAACTTGCCCTGTGCAGTGGTTTTGCACAGAGCAGCCCAGAATCTCCTCTTCTCGGGTCCCTCACTGGCTCTCTTGGTCCCCCCCTCTTGCTGAGGTGCCCCCACAGCAAGCAGAGAGCCTCTGCTATGTGTGTCCATTCAGACACGGAGCCACGGCTCAGCCCCCCCTCTCTCTCTCTCCTCATTGGCTCACTGACTTTGACAGCAAGCAATCAGGAGGGAAAGTCTCTTATTCAATATCGCTGGATCGAGATGGGGCTCAGGAAAGTATTAGGGGGGCTGCTGCACACAGGTTTTTTATCTTAAAGCAGCTCTTCAGTCATTTTTTCAACTTCCCATCTATTAAATCTTCTGCCCTTGCTGCTTTAACTTTGGATAGTAAATTTTTTTCAGCTAGTAAATACCTTACACTATGGGAGCAGCCCAGTTTAAACAAAATGGCTGAATTTAGAACAAGATGGATACTTTTACAAAATAGTTGCTTCTGATAAAAAGAGTTTTAACTAACACCTACATCCAAACCCTTCCTCCTTCTCTTCCTGTAAATGCTATGAATAACTTGTTTGTCAGACAGAAAAGAGGAACTTAGCAGCCATACAGTGATTGTGAAAAGTGGAATGCGGAATTTACACATGTAAGAATAGCCAGCTTCATGAAAAATTGATGTGTTTTAATGTGTATCTCTGTGATTGGTTAAATAGGCCAGGAGTCTCATCAGACAAAATATATTTGTGATGCAACTGTTAATATATATTCTGTGAACGCCCTATAGACGAGGCTCATTCTTTTAGACCGCTAGTTCAATGAGCCTTCACTAGCGAAAATAAAGTGTGTTTTTCTTTAGAGTCTGTGTCCGGAGTCATTCGCTGGTATCCCAAACCACATAGAACAGTCTACTGCTACATTTTAGCCCATTTCCTCTTTCTTGTCTGGTGATTTGCCTAAGCTAATGACATCATGCACAGCTCTCTCTCTCTCTAACTCTTGCGAGAGTTTGCCAGCAAGGGGGGGGGGGGGGGGGATGAGTCATAGGAGGGCCTGTGAGAGCTGCAGAGGGCTGGATGAGGGTGGAGATGACAGGAGACTGCAGAGATCCATGTGTATTCATCTACAGAAGAGAAATGAGCAGATAAACAGAGGTGTGAGAGTGCGTCTGAGTATGTACAGTGGGTACGGAAAGCATTCAGACCCCCTTAAATTTTTCACTCTTTGTTATATTGCAATTTGCAACCATTTGCTAAAATCATTTAAGTTAATTTTTTTCCCCTCGTTAATGTAAACACAGCACCCCATATTGACAGAAAAACACAGAATTGTTGACATTTTTTCAGATTTATTAAAAAAGAAAAACTGAAATATCACATGGTCCTAAGTATTCAGACCCTTTGCTGTGAAACTCATATATTTAACTCAGGTGCTGTCCATTTCTTCTGATCATCCTTGAGATGGTTCTACACCTTCATTTGAGTCCAGCTGTGTTTAATTATACTGATTGGACTTGATTAGGAAAGCCACACACCTGTCTATATAACACCTTACAGCTCACAGTGCATGTCAGAGCAAATGAGAATCATTAGGTCAAAGGAACTGCCTGAAGAGCTCAGAGACAGAATTGTGGCAAGGCATAGATCTGGCCAAGGTTACAAAAACATTTCTGCTGCACTTAAGGCTCCTAAGAGCACAGTGGCCTCCATAATCCTTAAATGGTAGACGTTTGGGATGACCAGAACCCTTCCTAGAGCTGTCCGTCTGGCCAAACTGAGCTATCGGGGGAGAAGAGCCTTGGTGAGAGAGGTAAAGAAGAACCCAAAGATCACTGTGGCTGAGCTCCAGAGATGCAGTCGGGAGATGGGAGAAATTTGAGAAAGTTGTAGAAAGTCAACCATCACTGCAGCCCTCCACCAGTCGGGGCTTTATGGCAGAGTGGCCCGACGGAAGCCTCTCCTCAGTGCACGACACACGAAAGCCCACGTGGAGTTCGCTAAAAAAAACACCTGAGGGACTCCAAGATGGTGAGAAATAAGATTCTCTGGTCTGATGAGACCAAGACAGAACTTTTTGGCCTTAATTCTAAGCGGTATGTGTGGAGAAAACCAGGCACTGCTCATCACCTGTCCAATACAGTCCCAACAGTGAAGCATGGTGGTGGCAGCATCATGCTGTGGGGTGTTTTCAGCTGCAGGGACAGGACGACTGGTTGCAATCGAGTGAAATATGAATGCGGCCAAGTACAGGGATATCCTGGACGAAAACCTTCTCCAGAGTGCTCAGGACCTCAGCCTGGGTCGAAGTTTTACCTGTTTTACAAGACAATGACCCTAAGCACACAGCTAAAATAACAAAGGAGTGGCTTCACAACAACTCCGTGACGGTTCTTGAATGGCCCAGCCAGAGCCCTGACTTAAACCCAATTGAGCATCTCTGGAGAGACCTAAAAATGGCTGTCCACCAAGGTTTACCATGCAACCTGACAGGACTGCAGAGGATCCGCAAGGAGGAATGGCAGAGGATCCCCAAATCCAGGTGTGAAAAACTTGTTGCATCTTTCCCAAAAAGACTCATGGCTGTATTAGATCAAAAGGGTGCTTCTATCCCACCTCTCTCTTCCTTTTCTTCTGAATGACAACCCCAAATCACCACACTCAGGACGCCTCTGACTCTCAGACGGACACTTACCAGGCCTGAGTCTAACCCTCAGCCATAAAAGTGGGGAATCACAGTCCAATGGACCTTTCTCACTCTCAGGGTAACTCTGCCCCACCTTCTTCCCCCCTCCCCCACAGTATGTTATAGGGCGACAGCGACTTAGACCCTTCTAACCTATCACATTGGTCCATACATGTCGTGTTTGACCCGGATATGTTCCTGAATGAACGATGCATTTTTCTGTAATGTTGTTGTCTCTTCTCAATAAAAAGTTTGAACCACAAAAGGGTGCTTCTACTAAATACTGAGCTAAGGGTCTGAATACTTAGGACCATGTGGCATTTCAGTTTTTCTTTTTTAATAAATCTGCAAAAATGTCAACAATGCTGTGTTTTTCTGTCAATATGGGGTGCTGTGTGTACCATAATGAGGGAAACAAATAAATTGAAATGATTTTAGCAAATGGCTGCAATATAACAAAGAGTGAAAAATTTAAGGGGGTCTGAATACTTTCCGTACCCACTGTATGTACCTCTGTGTAAATCCAGGAAGTGAACAAGCAGCAGCTTCAGCTGCCCACAGTTAAAATGGCTGCAGCCAGACTTAGTGGACGGAGATTTCTGCAGCATATTTGGCAAGTACAGAATCACAGTATATACAGTATAAATAATATGCAAAGTGGTTGGAGGGAAGCTTCAGAATGGCAAAGATGTTTTTGTTACAAATTATGTGAGCAGACTGTAGTTCCTCTTTAATGCATAGAATGCATTAAGATAAATAAACTTCTGCCTTTAGAACAATTTTAAGATGACTTAAAGCTGATTAACCACTTCCCGACCGCCGTATGCAGAATGACGGCCAGGAAGTGGTTCGATTATCCTGACTGGGCGTCATATGACGTCCTCAGGATAACAAGCCGCCGCGTGCCCAGGGGGGCGCGCATCGCGGCGATCGGTGGTGTCAGTCTGACCCCCCCGCATTACCGATCTCGGTAAAGTGCTTCCATCTGAAGCACCTTACCATGTGATCAGCCGTGACCAATCACGGCTGGTCACAGTGTAACACAGGAAAGCCGTTTATTGGCTTTTCCTGTACTCGGGTCTGCAGACCTGAGTAGTGGAGAGCCGATCGGCTGCTCTCCTGACAGAGGGGGTTTGTGCTGATAGTTTATCAGCACAGCCCCCCCTAGGATCGCCACACTAGACCACCAGGGAGCCTGCCCAGGGGACCACCAGGGATGTGCCCACCCAGGACCACCAGGGAGCTGACCAGGGACCACCAGGGAGCCCATCTGGATCACCAGGGAGACCACCCTAGACCACCAGGTAAGGGGCATAGTGCCCAATATGAATGGCACTCAGTGCCACCTTCAGATGTCACCTTCAGAGACCACCAGAGAATGGGCCCCTTTCAGTACATATGCCCACCAGTGTCCCTATCAGCGTGTACCAGTGCCCCTATCATTGCCCACCAGTGGCACCTACTAGTGCCCACCTATCAGTGCCGCATATCAGTGCCCGTCAGTGCTGCATATCAGTGCCCGTCAGTGTTGCATATCAGTGCCCGTCAGTGCTGCATATCAGTGCCCGTCAGTGCTGCATATCAGTGCCTGTCAGTGTTGCATATCAGTGCCCGTCAGTGTTGCATATCAGTGCCCGTCAGTGCTGCTTATCAGTGCCCGTCAGTGCTGCCTAACAGTGCTCATCATTGCTGCATATAAGTGCCTCATCATCAGTGCCAATCAGTACTGCCACATCAGTGCTCGTCAGTGTAGCCTCATCAGTGCCCATCAGTGATGGAGAAAATCTACTTATTTACAACGTTTTGTGACAGAAACAGAGAATTTTTTTATTTTTTTTCAAAATTTTTGGTCTTTTTTTGTTTATAGCAAAAAATAAAAACCGCAGGGGTGATCAAATACCACCAAAAGAAAGCTCTATTTGTGGGGACAAAATGATAAAAAACCTTGTTTGGGTACAGCATCGCACGACCGCGCAATTGTCATTCAAAGCGCAACAGCACTGAAAGCTGAAAATTGGTCTGGTAGGAGTGTTCTAAGTGCATAGTATTGAAGTGGTTAAGAAGGAGGTGGCAGTGGCAGTTTTCCTATTTCTCTTGTGACAAGTGTAGTTAAATAGTATCGTCTGTAAAAAAAAATGCCCAAAAAGTTCTACCTGCAAAAGAAAAGAGTAAAACCCTCTTGTATTGAATTGTGTTGTTATTGTATTGTCTCCCTTTATATTGTAAAGCAGTGCTCAAACTGTTGGCGTTATATATAAATACTGTATAATAAAAATAACTCACGCAGCTCACACCACACTCCACTCGGTGGTGGGTTCCTCCCCGTCTTCCACCTTATTACTGTCTCTAGTAGTGATGTGGAGATTAGCATAAACCACTGGAGCAACATGCAGAGACCAATAGATCCACACTCACTGTAGGCTAAAGTGTAAGCTGTTGACTTTTAAATGTGTTTAAACTGAAGTTCCCCTTTAAAAACAAAGGTTTGCATTACATTATCACACCGTGTGAAGGCACATTTGAAAACTGTCCCCCAACTGAAACCATTTTATTGCTTAGTTATATTTAATTTCAGATCATATCAACTCAACTCTGTAGTAAAATAGAAGGGGGTGCCCTCCATCATAGTGTTACCTCTAGAAATTCGGCATCACTAGTCTTGGTATCCAGTAGCTGCTCTGCCTCTGTATGATACTTGTTTAGGTCCTGAAGATGTTGCTGTAGAAGATGAAGATGGTCAGAAACCTGGGCCAAGGCTGCTTTCTCTTCACACCTTGCAGACTCAACAACCAGCGTCTGACATTCCTCCAATGTTTTACGTACTTGGTCAAACTTGGTCATCACTTTGGACACCAGGGTAATATGAAAGTCCTAAAATCAGTATGATTGGAATTAAGAATCTAGGTGATCTAAATGTTTGTAGCTGTTCAAACTTATAGAGACCCTGTCACCAACTTAAAAGAATGCAGGTAAAACCATAGAAACATCAAGTAAATAAAATGTGCCTATGTGCCTTTGAACTAGCTGACTAATTCAACCCCTCCAGTAAGCACAGTTACAGTCCCCTCTGTCTCCTGCCTTCGCCTTTTCTGAGAATGTCTAAATACGGTCTGTGCTTGTCCAGCTCCTCCCCTCCCTATATAACTTTTTTTGTAGCTGCTAAGAAAGAAGTGAAGGGGTCTGCTATTACTACATGAAAGATGGCAGCACACTGTAGCAGTCTCAGACCTTTTATGTCTACATAGAGGTAGGCTTTTACAGACGGGGCTTTTTAAGCTAAAAATCTGTACTGTGTGGGTGGTTGTGTACTTAGGGTTGCACCGATACTAGTATCGGTACCGATACTGGGCATTTTCAGAGTATCGGTACTCGTGAAAAATGCCCCAATACCGGAAACCGATACCGGTTCTTTCAGTTGTTAGCGGAAATTCCCCGCTAACAACTGAAATGTAAAGGTAAAATGCCTGCAATTATTGGCTGTTAAGGAACGGGGCCACCGCTTCCTTAACAACCAATCAGGTGTCTTCGGATTCCCCCTCTCCGCCTCCTCCTCGCCTACCGCCAGCTGTCACCAGGCTTTGGTGACCCCCCCCCCAACCCGGTCCCTGTACCCCCCTGATGGCAGCCCCCGCAGCTAGCATCATTAGCCGGCATCCCTTCTCTGTTACTCCTGCCAGCTTCAGCTTCCAAATGTGTCCCCCCCACCACTCAGGTCACCCCCACACTGGCCCGCACACCCCCCCGTCCATTGCCGCGTCAATCGGCATCCCTCCTTCCCCTCCTGCAGCTTCTGCCTGTGTTCTCTGGCAAGCTGACAGGCTGGGAATCGTGGCGGGAGGGGGAGGCGGGTGAGGGTAAAGTTAGGGCTTGGTATACATGTGTATACCAAATACCCCCTCCCCCCCGTAGCACAGCGGTTGCAAGCAGCGTTCACTAAGATCAATGCTATATTTCCCACTGACAGCTGATAATAGTAACCCCGAGTGTCACTATCTATCAGGCTGTCATTTTCTGAATAAGTGAAAAATTCCTGAAATTCCTCACTCATTTAAGTAAAGCACAGCAGAGAAAAGGGACTATATTCAGTTCCTTTTCTCTGCCTCACAATAACAGATTTGGGGGTCTGTTTAGACCTCTAATATCTCACCAAAGACCCAACCCCCCCACCCCCAAAAAATAAAAATTAAATAAAAAAAAATTAAAAATGTAAAAAGTAAAAACACAAACAAACACAGTAAGACCCCCAGGTCCACTCGCACTCACCCCTCCAAGGGGACCCCACCCCTCCAAAAAAAAAGAAAAATAAATAAAAATGTAAAAAGTAAACAAAAACAAAAAAAAACAAATAAACAGACATAGTAAGACCCACCAGGTCCAGTCGCACTCACCCCTCCAAGGTGACACCCCAAAAAAAAAAAAAAAATAGGTGCAGGGGGTTGTGTAATGTAAAGGGGATGCAGAGGAGCAGGGGGTTGTGTAATGTAAAGGGGATGCAGAGGAGCAGGGGTTGTGTAATGTAAAGGAGTCCAGAGGAGCAGGGGGCCATGTAATGTAAAATGGGTCCAGAGGAGCAAACGGCTGTGTAATGTTAAGGGGTCCAGAGGAGCAGGGGTGTCAGGAAGGTCGCCAGCATAATCCCCCTCAGGAGAGGCCCATCTAAGAACTTCCTTGTGTGGCTGGTGCGCATTTGCGTGCGTTTGCATGCGCACGTTCCAGCGCCAAAACGGGCCATTTAAACTCTGCTGACACTCAGAGCGGTGCTGTCTGATCTACAGCTTAACCCGTGTTTATCTGTTGCCTGCTATCTGTTCCTGACCCGTTTACCGACCTGGCTTGTCCAGACTCTCCTGCTATATGCCTGCACCCGACCCCGGTTTGTCTCGACCACTCTTCTGCCTGCTCCACTGTACCGCGCTGCCAGCTTGTTGCCGAACCTGCCTGTACCTGACTCTTCTCCAGTGCCTGTGGCCATCCAGACCTCTGTAGCTCCCAGCTCTGCAAGTCTACTCCAGCTCTTCCGGACTGCTACCTTCTGGCTGCACCTTTAGCCCCGCAGGTCATCTCCATCCTCCGCAATCCTACTGACCTCCAGCTGGTGGACATCCTCGGACTACCACAGGCACTCATACCACACCGTGCTCCTGTGGCCGCTGTCGCCACTCCCAGCGGTCCCTCGAACTGGGGTCATAGGAGAGGCCATCCCCTGCCGTCAGGCTCACTACCTGGTACATAACAGTATCAGACAGCCATGACTGAGCCTGCTAGGGGGGCTTTGGTCTTATTTGAGGTCAGCCAGCGACTCACGGACCTCACACAGGCCATCAGGTCCCTATAGGGGAAACATGCACGCCTTGAGGAGCAAGTTCTGACCTCCACTCCTGCCTCTGCACCAGCAGCCAGTATGGACCCTGCCACAGTTTTGCCTGCTCCAGAACCCCGGGTGCCTACCCTTGAAAGATTTTCCGGAGATTGGACCAAGTATAGAGCCTTCAACGTATGCCAGCTCTATTTTTCACTTCAGCCACTGATCTTCCGATTGGAGTCTACCAAGGTGAGGTTTGTCATATCCCTGCTATGGGACCAACACCAGGCTTGGGCTCATCACCTGCTGGAAACCAGAGATGCCCGGCTGGATACTCTGTCCTCATTCTTGCAGGCAATGTCGCAGTTATATGACGACCCTCAGCGGTCCGCTACAGCTGAATCCGCTCTCCATACACTCTGGCAAGGCGGCAGAGCCTTCGAAGATTACATCACTGACTTCAGGCCCTGGAGCACGGATACCAGCTGGAACAACGTCGCCTTACGGCATCAGTTTCGGCTGGGTCTCTCGGAAAGCCGTAAGGATGAATTAGCTTGGGTGGGAGTCCCGAGTTCCTTGGAAGATCTTATCCAGCTGTCCATTCGGATTGATCGCCTCCTGCAGGAACGCTGGCGGGAGAAACCGGCAGTGCTCAAGTGTGTCACTCTGCCTTCCATTTCCCCTGAAAAACGTTCGCGCCTGCTCCAAGGAAACCTCTGCCTCTATTGTGGGGAAGCCTGTCATGTGCATGGGTGCCCAGCCAAACACCAAAAGGGGCTCTTCGACCCCTCAATGGGACAGACACTGCTGCCAGCCAAGCCGGGCCACCTAGTCCTTCCTGTCTCCTTCAAGCTGCCCGGAAGAACAGATTCTGTTATGGCCATTGTGGATTCAGGGGCTTGCAGCTGCTTCATTGACCTGGACTTTGCAGCTAGACACGGAATTCCTCTCCAACAGGAACAGAGATTCTCTGTGTTTCTGGCCAATGGGTCCCGTGTCAAGTCAGGGCTGGTGAATAAAGAGACTCCACCTCTGCTGGCCACAACTCTTTCAGATCACAATGAGCTGCTGCGGCTGGACGCAATTGCTTCTCCACTGTTTCCAGTCATTCTAGGCCTGCCCTGACTCCAAGCCCACGACCCCCAGATCAACTGGAGTTCCGGATTAATCCAGTTCCAGTCCTCATATTGCCGGGAACACTGCCTCCCTACTCTCGTCCTGCCTCCCCCAACTCTGATGTGTCTTGATTCAGACCATGATTCCCGTCAGAAGGTGCCCCAAGCTTATCACAAATTCTTGGACGTGTTCAGTTAGCAAGGGGCTCCCTCAACACCGCTCCTATGACTGCCCGATTGAGCTCCTTCCTGGAGCAGAGATTTCTTTCGGACGGATCTTCCCGTTGTCCGAGAAGGAATTAGGGCCCCCGAAGCCCCCAGAAAACCTGCAGAAGAGGTTCATCCGCCCATCCACTTCTCCAGCCGATGCGGGAATTTTATTTGTGGAGAAGAAGGATTGCTCTCTCCGCCGTGTATTGATTACCGGGACCTGAATAAAATTATGGTGAAGAACCACTACCCCCTTCCCGTGGTGCCAGAACTTTTCCAAAGACTACGCTCTTCCACCATCTTCATGAAGTTTGATTTAAGAGGGGCTTACAACCTCATCCACACCTGGGAAGGGGATGAGTGGAAAACAGAGTTCCGCACCTGGTTTGGCCATTATGAATATCTAGTTATGCCCTTCTGACTGTGCAACGCCCTGGCCACCTTCCAGTTTTTCATCAACGACATCCTTAGGGACTTCTTAGACAACTTTGTGATAGTTTATCTGGATGACATCCTTATTTTTTCCTTCTCACTTGAAGTTCATCGGAAGCACGTTAAGGAGATCCTCTGCCGCCTCCGCCAGCACAAACTCTACGCCAAACCAGAGAAGTGTGAGTTTGAGCGCCAGAGTATTCAGTTTCTGGGACTGATTATTTCCCCGGGAGGCATCAAGATGGACCCACAAAAAGTATCGGCAATGCTGTCTTGGCCTGCACCTATCAATAAAAAAAGGGGTCCAGCGGTTCGTTGGATACTCCAACTTTTACCGTAAATTCATCCGCAACTTCTCTGCCACTATCTCACCCATCACCCAGCTCACAGAGCAGGGGGTCCGGTTCCGCTGGTCCCTGGAAGCTCAAACCACCTACGAAACACTCAAAGAACTCTTCACATGGGCCCCTGTACTGTGGCATCCGAACCCAGTTCTTCCCTACATTCTGGAAGGTGATGCGTCGGAGAGTGCTGTCGGGGCGGTCCTCTCCCAATGTTCAGGACTCAAAAGTTCAGTTCATCCGGTGGCCTTTTTCTCAAGAAAGCTTGCCCCGGCTGAGAAAAATGATGACGTGGGTGATCGGGAACTGCTGGCCATTAAGGCCGCTTTAGAGTGATGGAGATACCTGCTAGAAGGGGCGGCTCATCCAATATTGATCTACACGGATCACCTCAAATCTGCCAAATGTCTCAGACCCCGCCAGGCCCGATAGGCATTGTTTTTCTCGAGATTTACATTCCATATTACATACCGGCCAGGATCTAAAAATGTCAAGCCTGATGCGTTGTCACGCATGTACGAGGATCCTAAAGAGTCGGCAACACCCGATACCATCTTGCCAGCTGGAAATTTCCTGCTGCTCCAAACGGACCTCTTGTCACAGCTGAAGCAGGCCTCCACAGGAACCCCCGGCTCCATCAGAAATACCTTGCAGGTCAGAGAGGGTCTTTTGTGGAAAAGGAACCAAATCTTTGTCCCGGAAGAGGTCAGAGTAACCGTCCTAGGCCTCTGTCACGATCACCCCTTAGCAGGACACTTCGGAATCCGCAAAACCCTAGAGCTGGTGCAGCACACCTTCTGGTGGCCTGACCTGGAAAGGAACTGTAAAGGATATATCAATTCCTGTTCCACCTGCATCCGAAAACAAGGTCCCCCAGAACAAGGCATGGGGCTTGCTCCGACCTTTACCAGTACCAGGCCAGCCATGGGCCATGATTTCTATGGATTTTGTAGTGGAACTGCCTCCCTCTGAGGGCTACACGGCCATCTTCCTGGTGGTTGATCAGCTGACAAAGATGGCCCATTTCTTGCTCTTAAAAGGCACACCCTCTGCTCCGGAGACTGCCCGGGTGTACATTAACCACTTCCAAACCAAGCCTGTTTTTTGGGTTCGGTGGTTACGAGTTAAAAACAGTTTTTTTGCTATAAAATTACTTAGGACCCCCAAACATTATATTTTTTTTTTCTAACACCCTAGAGAATAAAATGGCGGTCATCAAAACTTTATGTCACACCGTATTTGCGCAGCGATCTTTCAAGCGTGCTTTTTTTTTTAAATAAATTCAGTTTTTTTAGTTAAAAAATAAGAAAACAGTAAAGTTAGGCCAATTTTTCCCATATTGGGAAAGATAATGTTACGCCGAGTAAAATGATACCCAACATGTCATGCTTCAAAATTGCGTCCGCTCGCAGAATGGCGACAAACTTTGCAATTTAAAAATCTCCATTGGCGACGTTTAAAAAATTCTACAGGTTAGCATTTTTGAGTTACAGAGGAGATCTAGTGCTAGAATTATTGCTCTCACTCTGCCGATCGCGACAATACTTCACATGTGTGGTGTGAACAACGTTTTCATATGTGGGCGGGACATACGTATGCGTTCGATGCATGCAAGCTCGTGGGGACAGGGCGCTTTACATTTTTTTTTTTTTAATTATTTATTTTGCTTTTTGCACTGTGCTTTTTTTTTTTAAAAAAATTTATCACTTTTAGTACTAGTACAAGAAATGTAAACATTCCTTGTAATAGAAAAAAGCATGACAGGACCTCTTAAATATGAGATCTGGGGTCAAAAAGACCTCAGATCTCATATTCACACTAAAATGCAAAAAAAAAAAAAAAAATTATTCCATTCAGATATCACCACTCAAACCCAAGGACGTGATATGACTTCTGGCGGTACGGAAGTGGTTAAGGAGATCGTCCGGCTCCATAGACATTGTTTCCCACCGGGGGGGGGGGGGGGGGGGGGGGG
>BLSH010102958.1:970452-986771 GCA_018402905.1 Glandirana rugosa
GTCCATACTACGAGACTCTAGGTTTTCTAAGGAGAGACGGGTATTGTATTAACCGAGGTGAAGCCTGTCTTCTCTGGACGACACACACGGGGGGACAGAGACTTCCA
Source organism: Glandirana rugosa (assembly GCA_018402905.1). Taxonomy (NCBI): domain Eukaryota; kingdom Metazoa; phylum Chordata; class Amphibia; order Anura; family Ranidae; genus Glandirana; species Glandirana rugosa. Next base: position 970,560 of record BLSH010102958.1, read on the forward strand.
TCCTCTGGCGACGGAACAACAGGTCCGTATCCTCTTGAGCCACTGGGGACTCCACACCCCGGTTCCTTTAATCTCGGCGCTTACTCGGAGAATTAAGGTTTTACAAGCTCTGATCCGGACAACTAGACTTACTGGTGGAAGGGACCTGAGACACTAACAACGTTACCCGCGGGGTTGGAACTGGTGACCGTAGCGTGCATTGATACTCTGTCCGAAGTGGAGCCAATTATGTTATGGGCAGAGAGGAATCTTTTGGATCTCAGAGCATCATACCTGCCAGGCAGGCTGAATACAGAAGCAGACTGCCTGTCCAGATCTTTCTTGAACAACAACGAGTAGGCTCTCCACCCACATGTGTTTCATCAGATAGCAAACATCTGGGAATTCCCTCAAGTAGACCTGTTTGCCTCTCCAGAGAATGCCAAACTATCCCGGTTTGTCTCCCGTCTGCCTCATCCTCAGGCAGAAGCAGTGGAAGCAGTTACCTGCCCTTGGAGCTTCAGGGTAGCTTATGCCTTTCCACCTCGTCCTCTCATATCGAAGTTTCTTCTCAGGCTTCTGAGAGAACCGGTTCTGATCCTAGCAGTCCCTCCATACTGGCCCAAGAGACCTTGGTTCCCTCTAGCCCTCAGTCTCTGCATGGAACCCCCATTGAGGCTTCCCCTGTTCCCTCAACTTCTGCTGCAGGGCAGTTTCTCTCATCCGGACCCGCAGGTCCTGGATCTACGAATCTGGAGGTTGAAAGGAGGAGGTTTGAGGCCCTAGGTTGCTCCGCAGAAGTCATTACAACACTTCTCTCAGCAAGAAAGCCATCAACAAACTCTATTTATGGAAAGATCTGGAGCAAGTTCGTATCCTTTGCTACAGGGGCAGGCTTCAATCCAGATTCTCCCTCGGCGGTCAATATTCTGGCCTTCCTTCAAACCGGTCTCAGTCTGGGCCTTGGTCTAAGCTCGCTTAAGGTACAAATAGCAGCTTTATCTGCAACAACAGGCACCAGATGGGCAGTACACCCTCTAGTGATAACATTTCTCAAGGGGGTAATGAAGGCCAGACCTCCGGTCAGACGGCCCTTCCCACAGTGGGACCTTTCCTTGGTACTGGAAGTACTGACCAAAGCACCTTTCATGCCCCTAGACCAGATCTCACTCTGGAACCTCTCACTAAGGACAGCCTTTCTGCTGGCCATTACGTCAGGCAAAAGGATTTCTGAGCTCCACGCATTAGTGATTGGGAATGAACACATTTCCTTCTTTCCGGACAGAGTGGAGCTTCGTCCAGTTCGAGGCTTCACTCCAAAGGTTACCTCAGCAAATCATTTGAGAGAACCTTGGGCCCTGCCAGTCTTCTCTGACTCCAATTCAGTGGCCTGCCAAAGCCTGGACATTGCCAGGGCATACCTTGAGGCAACTAGAGACTTCAGGAGCTCAGACAGACTGTTCGTGATACCTTGGGGTAAGAACAGAGGCAAGGAGGCCTCCAGCAGGACATTGGCTTCATGGATCGTCAAACTGATTAAAAAAATCTACAAGACCAGGAATATGGATCCTCCATCACAGGTGAAAGCTCATTCCACAAGGGCAGTGTCAGCTTCTTGGGCAGCAAGAGCTAATGTTTCCTTGGAGACCATCTGCAGGGCTGCCACATGGTCATCACAGCACACATTCCTTCGTCACTACAGGATTGATCCCGGAGCCCTTACTACAGTTGAGTTCGGGAGTAGCACGGAGTAGCACGGTCCAACAAGCCCTGTCTAAATAAAATTTGTCTTTGAAGCATTACCCACCCTGGTGTAGCTAGTTATTTATCATCTGTATGCTGCCATGGAGGCGCCAGGCAAACGGAAAATTGTATCATACTTACCGTAATTTTCCTTTCCTGGTGCCAATCCATGGCAGCATACGCTCCCACCCTCGGTATTCTATTATACGGAGAATATTGGGGGAGGGTCTACCTCTTTAATTTATGCTATTCACTGGTCCTGAGGGAGGAGTCAAGGCGGAGCTCTATCATCTGTATGCTGCCATGGATTGGCACCAGGAAAGGAAAATTACGGTAAGTATGATACAATTTTCCATTTTTTTTCATCATACTTGCTTGTAAAATCCTTTTCTTTGAATACATTACGGGATACAGAGTTAGGCTAATATGCAATACCTACTGGGTTATACTTCTTCATCGGGTGAATGGACACTGGTAGACAAAGTCTTAGACAGGAAGTGATACCCTATATAACCCCTCCCATACAGGAAGCACTTCAGTTTTGTAGCAAGCACTGAATCCTCAAAAGAGGGGAGGGACTTATGTGTCCCGTGATGTATTCAAAGAAAAGGATTTTACATGTAAGTATGACGAAAAAATCCTATTTTCTTTATCATACATACATGTCCTGATTTAAATGGAAGTCCGACACCACCTTTGGCAAGAAGGATGGAATAGGACGCAACACCACCTTGTCGTGGTGAGGAATTAAGGAATTAGGCATGTTCCCTATATGAAAGGGCCGCCAATTCCGACACTCTTCTAGCCGAGGCGATGGCCATCAGTAAGGCTAGCTTGCGTGACAACTAGACTAATGGAATTTCCTTGATAGGCTCAAATGGTTGTTTCTGTAACACAGACAGCACCAAATGTAAGTCCCAAGGACACATAGGTGACCTAATGGGAGGAAGCAAATGAGTTGGCCCCTGCATAAAGTTTCAGACCAGCGAATGAGAGGCTATAGACCTTTGTAAGAATACGGACAGGGCCGAAATCTGACCTCTGATTTTACTCAAGGCCAATCTCATTGTCACAGCCGACTGTAGAAAAGAGAGAATTCTCCCAATCATGTATTTCTGAAGATACCATTTTCTGGCTTCACACCAAGCAATATAAGTCTTCCAGACCTTATGATAGATCTTCCTAGTGGCCGCTTTCCTAGCATTCACTAGGGTTGACACCACCGGTCCCGAGATGTCATGATCCTTCACCACTCTGGCTTCAATAGCCATGCCTTCAAATTTAGAGACTGTAAATTAGGGTGGAATATAGGACCCTGAGACAGTAGATCGGGGTGGCGCGGAATTGTCCATGGCCCGTCTATTGCTAATCCCACAATCTGCGGGAACCATGGCCTTCTGGGCCAGGTTTGTGCCACCAGAATGACTGGAACCCCTTCTCTCTGAATCCTGCGCAACAAATGTAGAAGGAGAGGGATCTGGGGGGAAAGCATAAACCAGGGAGTACTGGCTCCATGGAACTACCAGAGCTGGCAGATTTCCCAAAACACGTTCAGGTGTAGGAACCATTCCCCCAGGCAGATCTGCTGGCAGCTGAGATAATCTGCCTTCCAGCTCTCTACCCCTGGGATATAAACTGCCTATAGAACTGGCACATGTCCCTCTGCCCAGGTTAATATGTGGTTCACCTCTTTTTGAGCTGAATGACTCCTGGTACTGCTCTGGTGGTTTATATAGGCCACTGCAGTGGCATTGTCGGACTGAACCCTGATGGGGCAGTCCTGAAGCTCCACCGTCCAGGTGTCCTGCTCTGTCCTTGACCATCTCCCCTGAGCTGTGAGTCCCTCTAGGGTCGCTCCCCAGCCCGAGAGACTGGCGTCTGTGGTCAGTACTCTCCAAGACACTGGAAGAAAGGATCTTCCCTTTTGAAGGTTCTGATCCTGCAACCACCAGCTTAGGCTTAAGCTTGCCTGAGGAGACAAGAACATGGGATAATCCAGGGCTTGCCCTCTCCTGTTCCAAGCTGACTAGTTGTCTTGTTGTATAGGCCTGGAATGGAATAGGGCGTAGGGCACTGCCTCGAAGGAAGACACCGTCCTTCCCAGAAGACTCATACAGAGCCGAATGGAGGGTTGTCCAGTGCCCCTTATCTGACGCACCTGATGCTTCAGGGCACAGATCCTTACGGGTGGCAAAAATACCCTTGCCTGGACGGTACCTAGAATCAGACCTAGATACTTGAGAATCGGAGCTGTTCGGTATTTATGACCCAGCTCAAGCTTTCTAAATACCGCACTGTGCAGGCTACACTGTGTTCCAGGACCTGTAGTGAGTGATCTCTGAGCAAGAGGTCGTTCAAGTATCCAAGCACCAAGATTCCCTGGGCCCTAAAAAGGCCCAGTACATGTGCTAGGTTTTTTGTAAACACTCGGGGTGCTGTGGTAAGCCCGAAGAGCAGTGTCACAACCTGGAAATGATATTCCTCTACTGCAAATCGCAGGAAACCTCTGGTGAGGTTGAAAGATAGGTATGTGTAAATAAGCATCCTTGATATCGATGGAGGCCAAGAAGTCTCCCATCTGGAGTGAGGCTACTACTAAGTGGACAGACTCCATCCGAAAGGACTGGATTAATAGATGCTGGTTCAGGGATCTTAGATCCAAAATGGGCCTTGTGTCCCCATTTGGTTTTTGAACCGTGAACAGGTTTGAATAGAACCGTGCGGCTTGTCCTTGGCTCTAGTGCCCTGTTGGCGGTGGAACTGCCGTGGCACTAAGACACGAGGAAGCGGTCCCTAAGGTTTTAAATGAGAGATGCCTGGTCCTTCTCTTCACAGGAAGTAGAGAGCTCTTCCTTCCGGAAATCTTTTGGATATATTATTTGTCTAAATCATCACCAAACGTTCCCCATGAATGGGGAACCCTGCCAATAACTTCTTACAAGGAAGCTCGGCTGACCAGTTTTTAAGACAAACAGCAAGAGAGAAAACACCCGCTGTAAGCTGATTAACCCTTCAACCTTTGTGCTGGTCCATGGATGGGTGCAGGCTCTGCATATGCATATCAATACAAGGAAAGTCACTGGACGGCCGCACTCCAATGAATAAATCTTTATTAGCAGTAGATAAAATACATACAGTCAACAGGCAGATAGGGGTCCAGAAGGGGACACACAGCTAACGCATTTCACATCGCTTCAGAAAGCTTAGTCATAGCTGGACCCCTATCTGCCTATTGACTATATGGATTTTATCTATTGCCAATAAGGATTTATTTGTTGGAGTGTGGCCGTCCAGTGACTTTCCTTGTATTCATATGACCAGTTTTTAAACCATAAAAGCCTGCGTATGTGTACAGACAGGACAGCCAAACTAGAGACTTGCTGTATAGAATCCTTTAAAGGCATCTACAGCAAAACACAGCACTCAAGGAATATCTGTCCTATTTCAGCAAGATCATCCTCCTGGTTAGGCCTGTCAGGCCATCTGACCTGATCCTTCAAGGGCTGGCAGACTCCAATTGCTACGACAGCTGGTTGAATAGCTGAACTGGCCAAAGAAAAGGAAGCCTTTAATAATGACTCCAGTCTCTTGTCAAAAGGGTCTTTTAAGCCTTGTGCGTTACCCACTGGACAAGTTAAGTTCTTGTTTAAAGAATAGACTGCCGCATCTATGGCTGGCATGCTCCATTTCTTAACAAACTTTTCCTCCATGGGATATAAAAGGGAAAACCTCTTAGGAGGAACGAAAATCCTGTCAGAATGTTCATAATAAACATACACCGCCTGTTCCAACAGCGGGTGCAAGGGGAAAGCCTGTGCAGTCTGAGGAGGCTTCAGGGACCCAAAGAGGACAAGGGCGGATCAGAAACCTCAGCAGGAGGTAACGTAAAGGCAGAACAAACCATCTTGGTAAGACTCTGGATCAAAAGCCTCTGTGAATGAGAGGCTGATACCAACTAGATATCTTCTGGCTCAGATTCCTCAGAAGCAGACTCATCTGCCAGGCCATCTCCCAATTCCTTAGCATCTAGCTCTTCCCCTTCCTCAACCCATTCCTGCTCCAAATAAGAGGCTCAGGGGAGGAGGATCTGTCACGCTTCTTGCCACCCTGCGGGATGGAAGCAATCATGCCAGCAATCCTGTGCTCTAACCCGGCTAGGGCTGAGGACAGTTCATCCCTGGTGATAAAGGGTGAAGCAGCAGTGTTGACTGTAGGCACAATACCACACACAATACCAGGCGCAATGGCTCAGATTGCCCAGAAGCCTCTGGTCTTTCAGGGGATACACTAGGGTTTCAACTAGGCTCCTCAGGAGCTACTGACGCCATATGTGCCCTTCCCTGTAGTGTTAGTCCCGCTCCTCTTTTTTGAAGACATTGCAAACCACAAAAAGGGAGAACCTGGGTTTAGTATTTACATACCGCAGAAGGGAGGACCCTTTAATAGGGCTCACCAGACCCCAACAATCCTGCTAAGCACCTTAGCCTGCCAAGCAACACCTGGTGACTCAGGTGATCTGGGTAAGGAGAAATGAACCGCTGAAAATGCCTGCTCTGTGTCCCACAGCTGTCCCCTGGAAGCACTGCATGCTTGGCCTACACAGCTTAAATGAGCTGGCTGTGTGTCAGAAGGTTCTGCACGTGCACGGTCCCTGCAAAGGGGCACGGCTGTATTCGCCTATGACGCGAATCTTCGCTCGCCCAGATTAGGCTACAGCGCATACCTGGCTCCGGGTGCACACAATGCCTGTGGCGAAGCCACGTGCACCATGGCCACCAAAGGGCTTCCAAGAATCATGCAATCACACGTGCGCCATGGTGAATCAAGATAAGTAATGGCGCACCCTTGTGCATGGACAACCATTAAGGGAAAACAGCCCAACAAAAGAACAAATAAGGTACTCCGCAAACACCCACAGCTAGCCCAAAACCCCCCTGTGGTCACCGCACACAGATGTTCAGCCTCTAGCTAGCGTGACTGATTGTTACAATTACTGGGGCACCCCGCAATAAGTAAATAAGGGGGCTTTCACTTACCCATCCAGTTGCAGGGCAGCCTTCAAAATTAAGAGCCCAAAAGGTTTTTTTTACAGGACACTGGTTAAATCACCAATACCTCCTATGAGCAGATCCATGGTTTGTCCTGCCCATGTATGTCCTTAAAGGAGTTGTAAAGGCAGACGGTTTCTTTATCTTAAGGCAGTCTATGCATGAAGATGAAAAAAACCTTCTGTGTGTGGCAGCCCCCCGAGCACCCTACTAATTACTTACCTGAGCCCCTCTCTCTGCAGCGATGTCCACAAGTGTCTTAGCTGTCCCAGACACTCCTTCTGATTGGCTGAGACACAGCAGCGGCGCCACTGGCTCCCATGGCTGTCAATCAAAATCAGCCAGGCAATCAGGGGAGAAAGAGGGTGGGGCTCAGTGTCTGAATAGATACACGGAGCTCTGACTCGGCTCGGGTGTCCCCTGTAGCAAGCTGCTGGCTGAGGGGACACTCGATGGGAGGAGAGGCCAGGCGAGCAGAAGAGGGACCCGAGAAAGGAAGATCCGGGCTGCTCTGTGCAAATCCAACTGCACAGAGGAGGTAAGTATAACATGTTTGTTATTAAAAAAAAAAAAAAAAAGCCTTTACAATAACTTTAACTCTTGATGAACAACATATACAAATGTTACAATGTTGTTCATGGTGAGCATTATGACAACACTGGGCGGCTATGTCAGCTGTTAATTAGAAGCAAAAAAACTTCCCAGTCACCACCCACAGCTCTAACTACATTTCTCAAGAATCATGGGAGTTATTACCGGTTAACTCATTTTACAGGAACCTTCCAGGAGGGCTTGCGAGAGAGAGAGAGGCTCCTCCCACCCAGCATAGGAAACACATGATCCACATTATAAAGAGCATGAGTCAGCACCATGACCCTCAGGCATAACAAATAACCATAGGCATGGCATAATAGAAAAACAATTACATTAACCTATAAAAATATGTTGCACTGTCCTGGAAGATTCTTGGAAAGTGAGTTAGCAGGTAATAACTCTAATTTCCTTGGGGAGCCCAGAAGAGGAGGATCAGGCCACTCTGTGCAAAACTGTTTGCATAGAGGTGATAAGTATGACATGTTTGTTTGTTTGTTTGTTTTTTAAAAACAAACCTTTAGTATCGCTTTAATCAGAGAGCAGCCAAGAGGCCCATGGTAACTCTGGAGGAGCTGCAGAGACCCACAGCTCAGGTGGGTAAATCTGTCCACAGGACAACCATTAGTTGTGCACTCCACAAATGGCTGGAAGAAGGTCCTCTGGTCAGATGAGACCAAAATGGAACTTTTTGGCCTAAAAGCAAAATGCAGAAAACTAACACTGCACATCACCCTGAACACACCATCCCCACCATGAAACATGGTGGTGGCAGCATCATGTTTTGGGGATGCATTTCTTCAGCAGGGACAAGGAAGTTGGTCAGAGTTGATGGGAAGATGGATGCAGCAAAATACAGGGTAATCTTAGAAGAAAACTTGTTCGAGTCTGCAAAAGACTCGAGACTGGGGTGGAGGTTCACCTTCCAGCAGGACAACCCTAAACATACAGCCAAAGCTACAATGGAATGGATTAGATCAAAGCATATTCATGTGTTATAATGGGCCAGTCAAAGTCCAGACCTAAATCCAATTGAGAATCTGTGGCAAGACTTGAAAATGTGCTGTTTGAAGATGCTCTCCATCCAATCTGACAGGGCTTGAGCTATTTTGCAAACATTTCACTCTCTAGATGTGCAAAGCTTGTAGAGACATACCCAAAAAGAATTGCAGCGAAACGTGGTTCCACAAAGTATTGACTCAGGGGGCTGAATACAAATGCACGGCACACTTTTCAGATATTTATTTGTAAAAGATGTTGAAAAACATTTATCATTTTTCTTCCACTTCACAATTATGTGCCACTTTGTCACATAAAATCCCAACAAAATACATTTACATTTTTGGTTGTAACATGACAAAATGTGGAAAATTTCAAGGGGTATGAATATTTTTTTCAAGGCACTTTAAGTATGTGTTTATTAAAAGTCAGCACTTACAATTTTGTAGCTGCTGAAACAAAAATGACTGGAGCTCCTCTTTAAGGTTTGCATTTTTAGGAAACAATCTTCTAGAGCAGTGCTTCTCAACTCCTGTCCTTCGGGACCCACTAACAGGCCAGGTTTGCAAGACAACTGAAATACATCACAGGTTATATAATTTGCTGCTCAGTGATTGCAGTATTCTAAAAACAGAAATAGATTTGGCACTGGTTCGATGGATGTGTAAAGTTCAGTGTCAGCTTGTGACTAAGCAGCCAAGATTCGCTCTTGGGAAAGCGTAATGAACTTAGGGTGAACTTGAATCAATGTAATGGCGCTTATAGTACAAAAATATGACACATGCCCCATCTTGGTAAACGATAGCAGTAAGGATGGAGCAATCCGACCATGAGTCAGTTAAAAAACAGTTCGTTTATTGAAATTACTTACAAACATATTCATATTCATCTGGCTCCTGTGATGGTGGTGAGCCTTCCCCACTTGTTGTCAGACTGGCGCTGAACAATGCTCCAGGTGGATTGTATGTGCGGCCGCTCTGGGCTGACAAGGTTGTAAAGCAGTGGAGGCTCGCACATAAGGGCTCCTGGGGCAGTGCCCCACCAAAAAAATAAGTAAGAAATAAAAATAAAAATTAACTATAATTATTAACCAACAGTAGCACAGCTAGAGAGAAACTCCAAAGAAAAAAAAATCTTTGGAATTTCTCTCTAGCTGTGCTTCTGTTACTAATTGCTGGAATAGACAGATTAGATAAGAAAGTGTAATCTACCTAGCAACAGGGCAGACATCCCAAATCTCATTAAAAAACCCTATCTAGAACACAGTAAAATGAATTCTCCACCCTCATTGGCTGCTTTCCAACATTCCATTATGAGAATAGGAGCTTTTTGGGACGTTTAAATCTGCAGACCTTAAACTGCCAAGTCCATTTGGTCTCTGCCTGGTGGGGGGAACCAAGATCTTCTCTGCCTGCAGTTACACATTCTGGCCAGCTGCTCAGCCATGTCCCCCCCCTCCACAAGTCGCACTCTGACACTTAGTCTCTACCTTCAGCAGTGTTTCCCCTCTCCACCAGGGACCCTTTCCCCACCCACCATCCTGTACAGAGCAGAGAAGGAGGACATGAGGAATCGAGGGAAAGATCCAAGCAGAGCTGTGTCTGCAAGTTAAGATCTCTGGGCACACATGACAGGGAGCTCCCAGCAATACACAGGCAGTGATTAGTCTGCATCCTTAGATAACAGATAAGGCTGACACAGGTCCCTTCCAAAGCTCAGCAGTAGGATAAGAACTCTGAGCCGGCATGTAGGTCACAGGGAGTTCTCAGGGATACACAGGCAGTAATTGATCTGCAATTAGTCTGCTGACATTGGGGGACTGCAGAGCTCAGCAACACCCCCAGCTCTTCGTATTTTACTGTTTAACAGGCAGCTTCAACCAAAACAGCAACAACTCCACTCCTGGTGACTTCTTCATCCCTGCATTCAGTGCATTGTAAGCAATGATTCATGACTTACAATGCAGGGACCAACAAGTCACCAGGAGTGGAGTTGTTGCTGTGTTGGTTGAAGCTGCCTGTGCTCAGCCTCTGTGTATCTCAGCATCAACCAGAACAAGAGGAATGTCTACTCATGACAATATCTCTACAATAACTACTTTCCAATTAATGCTATCCTAAATTGCCTGATTTTATAATTATATTTTGAACTTTTTTTGACAGACAATGCAGATTTATGTTAGTGAAGCTGGTCAGTTCCAAAAACCAGGGACATTTCTATGGCTCACCTTGTATCAGGGGTTAGTGGAGGATTTCCAGCGTTCCTACTATAAAATAAGGAATTAGGATGGAGCTTGATGGGATATGAAACCCCACAAAATACCAGTCTGTGCTGGGTTCCTGTGCAGACCTCACACCTAATGTAGTTCTGTACCTTTGGGATTTAATGGATGAATGAGCCAGCAAAATTTTATTGAGAATTAGGACTGACAGCTGAGTTATACTGTACATTGAGTGGGTGGAGTCTATAAGGTGTGTGGCTTCTAAGAAGTGGGAGGGGGCAAAAAGGAAGGGTGGGGTCTGGCACCCCACCATCTTAAAACTTCACCAGCCGCCACTGTTGTAAAGGGCTCTACACTATTCAAGCTGCCACAATCCTTCCTGGCATAATAACATCCCAAGTGGCCAATTCCAAAGACTGCGGAGAAATTGCTCCAAAGATGATGACTACAAAACCCATGGTCACACTCTTATGAAAAAATGTATTGAAAAAGGATTTCCAAAAAGCCTTTTGGAAGAGGCCTTCCTAAAATACACCATCACCTCTGCTGCTCCCCCCAAGAGAAAACATAGAAATGAAAACAACCAAATCAGATTTATAACTGGCTCCAATACAAAAAGATCACTAAGGCTATTCAGAAACATTGGGGACTCTTGAAACTATACCCACAGTTGGAAGGACTCTTACCAGAGGCCCCATTAGTCACCTTTAGAAGAGCAAAAACCTTAAAAAACATTGCCCCAAGTAAAAAAAACCCCGGCATAAAGTAGGCAATTCAGACATCCGGTCGTATTTTGACTACCGCACAGGTATATTTCAGTGTCGGAAGAGGGGATGCCTGACATGCCAATCCATCCCACATGGCACCTCCACCTTTGACAGAGAACATTACACCTTTTCCATCGGGCAATTCATAACATGTTCATGCAGCTATGTGATCTACATACCTCGTTGCCCGTGCAAACTAATTTACGTAGGCCGCACCATCCGAGCACTACTTGCAAGAATAGGTGAACATAGAAGATTAATCAAGGCCGGGAACGATCAACAGTGTCCGGTGACACTTTTTACAACACCACAACAGGAACTACAAATGCCTTGAGGTATTGGCCATTGAATATATCGCTGACAAATTATTTTCAGATAATGAAAAATTTGCAGAACTTTGCAAAAAGGAAGTCTACTGGATCTACCGTCTCAACAGCCTGGCTCCAAACTATTTGAACGAAGAGATGGAAACAAACCGTTTAATTTAGATTGCATACTGAAGATTACAGAATCACTGTATCCCCTCGCTCCTCCCCCCACTCCCTCCTTTCCTCTTTCCCCCTCCCCCTCTCCTTCCCCCCACCCCACTTTTTTCCACCCCCCCGTCCTTTTTTCCCTTTTCCCCTCCTTCCTCTGTTAATTATGATTTTCGTTGAAAGGCTTTCACATAAGTTTTCTAAAATTATACGTATATGTGACTACATGGAAATATACATATATGCACTATAAGGTTCCTACGTATCATCCTGGGTTAGAAATTATTCCCCCACTAATTCCATGGCGATATATATGTGTGTATTTATACATACATATATAAACCATTTTATTTTTATTTTATTCGTTTTTTTTTTTTTTTCATTTTTTCCACACCATTGTCCGTTATTTTCCCCATTTTTTTTATTCATTTATTCTTCAATTTCAATTAGTTGCAATTGTTTTTCCAATTAATTGCATTTGTTATTTCCCTTCATACAAAAGTTCATCAACAATGTACCATATATTATATAGTTTATACACTACGGGTTAAACACTATTGTACACATATAGTGGCTGTTCGGTGAGGGATGTCCCCAGACGGAGGATATAAACCTTTCCGTACACCGCTCGTGTCTATTTCCGGCTTTTGCCTTTAAATTTCCTTCTCTGGTCCCGTCCCGTTACGTGACTTGACAAAGCAAACTATTGCGAAACATGTCGCCAGCTCGACGGGACCTCTTCCATTCACTGGCTCTCAGCTGCCTCGCACTTCTCAGCCTAGCTCGGCATGGCAGCTCTGAGGATTGACGTCACCACGGACGCAGCCGTAGCTCCGCCCATCCCTTCATTCAGTCGCCGGCTCTCCTGTCAGACACGGTCCGTGCCAGGGCCATTGGATCCAGGGAATTCAAAGGGGTTTTCGGCTCACTCACGAACCACCGCTCCCCCCAGCCCTAGGAGCCCTTTACAACCTTGTCAGCCCAGAGTGGCCGCACACACAATCCTCCACCTGGGGCATCGTTCAGCGACAGTCTGACAACAAGTGGGGCAGGCTCACCACCATCACAGGAGCCAGATGAATATGAATATGTTTCTAAGTAATTTTAATAAACTAACTGTTTTTAACTGACTCATGGTCGGATTGCTCCATCCTTACTGCTATCATTTACCAAGCTGGGGCATGTGTCATATTCTTGTACTATAAGCGCCATTACATTGATTCAAGTTCACCCTAAATTGCAGGATTCTAGTCTGCATCTCCCCAAAGTAATACTTAAAATCTGGCCTGTTAGTGGGTCCCGAGGACAGGAGTTGAGAACCACTGTTCTAGAGGCTCAAAAGGCTCCTTAGGAAAATTCCATAACACCGTGAAGTCCCAGGAATGGAATCGATCACCTTTTGGTTTCTTTCTTCAACCAGTCACAGTCAAGAACCTTATAACTAGTGATTCTACTAAATTAAAGTTCAAGAAAACTTGATAGTGCTGACACTTGCACTTCTAAATGTATTGAGAGCTAATCCAAGATCGGCCCCAACTTGTAGAAATTCTAACACAACTGGGAGGACCGGACCAGTTATCCTATTGTTGGACTTGTACTAACTGCAGAACCTTTCCCACACCCTGCCATAAATTAAGTTACCTGAAGGTTTCCTGATATTGAGGATGGTATCAATCTCTCTCTCTGGCAAGCCTTTCTGCTCTAGCATTTCCCTTTCAGGAGCCAGGCCATCAGAGAAAGCTGGGCCACTATAGGATGCTCACTACTCCCTGATGGATGAGGTGTGCATGGTAGCCTCCAGGGGTCTGAAACACTGAGCTTGAGCAACCTCAGCCAGTAGGAAGCAATTATAATGACCTTTGATAAATACTTGATATTCCGGATAACTTTGGGAATTAGAGCAAATGGGAGAAATGCATACACTAAAGCTCTCTCCCCAGGACTGAGAAAGGGCATCCAGGCCCATACTGTCGGGATCCTTTTGTAGTGAGAAGCGCTCTACCTTCCTGTTTTCGTTTGTGGCAAATAGGTCTATTTGTGGCCTCCCCCATCTCTCTGAAATTTGATTGAATATTGTCTAATTCAACTCCATTCTGTCTACAAGATCTTCCTTCTGCTGAGAAAGTCCACCAAGCTGGTCAGGTCCCTTTTGAGGTGGATTGCCGATAACGACATTAGGTTTTCTTTCATCCACTTTAGGAGGTCCTCTGCAATCTCCATAAGGTTTGCCACTCTTATTCCTCTCTGCTTGTTGATATAGGTTACAGAAGTTAAGTTGTCTGAAAACACTTGTATGTGCTTTCCTTTTTTGGACTGGACCAAAGGTCAAAAGAGCTTCCTGGACTGCCCTCAGTTTTCTAACGTTGGACGAGCTGCCCGACCAAAACAAGTTCCAAACCCCCTGCACCATCCGATTGTCCATGTGGACTCCTCACCTCCACAAGCTCACACCCATGCTGATTTTTATTGGGTTTTGTTGTGTCCAGAGCTGACCCTTCAAAAGGTTCTCTGTGTTTAACCACCATTTTACAGACTGTTTCGCAGCCTGCAGAATGTCCACCAGAGTCGGTAATATTTCTTTCTTCCCAACTTCCCCAACTGTTTCAACCAGAGATCAAAAGTATGAACTACACACGTGGCCAGGGCTGGTTAAAAATTAACAGAAGAGGCCTCCTAAGCCCTCCTTAACTACTTGCTACTCGTAGGATGTCCATGGGTTGCACTGGTTATACCGGGATAATGACTGCACTTACAAGCATCATCCCAGTAAGAAAAATTTTAACTGGCAAGTCTCTTTGTTAGCAGAGACGATTTGAGTGGCTAAATGGCCACTCAATCAATTCTGAGGGTGATGGAATGGGATCCCACCCCCCTCCCGCAGCTGCTTTTCCTGGGCTCTAGCATCCAACTGCAGAGCCCGGGAGCGATGCGACTGGCAGCATGCAACACCAACGTTGTTCCTCTCTCTGTGACCCTGGAAACCAGGAGCAATGGGTATGCCATCACTTCCAATTCTGCCTTTTTGTTTACTTGGCCGTTACCAGCCATGAAACCAACCGATCAGTGTCTGATCGGCTGCATTGGAGGTCAGAGGAGAGATTTGGGGTCTAAAAGACCCCAAAGCTCTCTTTAAAGAGGACCTATCACGGCCCATGCTGTTTGTAAAACTAAGAATAAAAAAAAATGTAAAACACCCCTAGACCCCCCCCCCCCCGTGCTTACGTGCATACATTACTCCCGCACGCATATGTAAACGGTGATTGCACCACACCGTGCGATAGGTGTAATTCTAGCACCAGATCTCCTGTATAACTCTAAACTGGTAACCTGTAAAGGTGTTTAAAGTAATGCCTATGGAGATTTTAAGCACCGTAGTTTGTCACCATTCCACGGGCAGATGCAATTTTAAAGTGTGTGTGTGTGTGTATGTGTGTGTATATATATATATATATACATACACAGTGGGTATGGAAAGTATTCATACCCCCTTAAATTTTTCACTCTGTTATATTGCAGCCATTTGCTAAAATCATTTAAGTTCATTTTTTTCCCCCTCATTAATGTACACACAGCACCCCATATTGACAGAAAAACACAGAATTGTTGACATTTTTGCAGATTTATTAAAAGAAAAACTGAAATATCACATGGTCCTAAGTATTCTGACCCTTTGCTCAGTATTTAGTAGAAGCACCCTTTTGATCTAATACAGCCATGAGTCTTTTTGGGAAAGATGCAACAAGTTTTTCACACCTGGATTTGGGGATCCTCTGCCATTCCTCCTTGCAGATCCTCTCCAGTCCTGTCAGGTTGGATGGTGAAAGTTGGTGGACAGCCATTTCATAGTTGCCAACATTGCCAAAAAATGTATAGGGACGCTTTTGTCTGGGGGGTGGGGCCTGTCTCATAATTAGGGGGCGGGGCATTCATTTGGAGGTGTGATGTAGCAGGAAATTAAAAATTGGGTGTGGCTTAACTGAATTGTGGGCGTGGCTCGAAGGGGGTGTGGTCCGAGTCTGAGATGAATGAGGGATGAAGGAAGAAAGAAAGAAATAGGGAGGGAAGGAGAGAGAGCCACCGTTCACTGTGCGACGTACCGTTTACTTTGCAAACCCCGAGGGTGACTAAGATGTAATACCACTCAACTTGATAAATTACAATATAATGTTACATTATCTTTATTACGCGAAGTTAGTAGGACTGTGGTATTGTTGGTACCACGGCCTTACTAACTTCACGATTATGGTCCACAAACCTCCTAGAAATAGACGACTAACATTTTGAAAGACTTTATGTGTATAACATAACACCACATCTAGACCCAGACGACAGGGAGGCAGGACTGAAGAAAGGAAGAGAGAGGAAGGGAGGGATAAAGAAAGAAAGAA
>BLSH010102958.1:1025745-1037753 GCA_018402905.1 Glandirana rugosa
GGTTGCCCCATAGCGGAGTGAAAGACCCTAAGTGTTGTCCTAGTGGAATATGGCAGGGTAGGGTAAGCCCGGGATCCCCGGTAAACAAAGTTCACCAGCTCTGTAAGAGGCCCCAGAGTGGCAGCTTCAAGACACACCACTGCGTTTGTCCATGGAATGCATGAACCACCACCAGACAGTAACCAGGACGGCAGCCCAAAAATAGACCCGAAGGTCTGGTAACGCACTGGGAGAATCAGCGTAGATTTTGACAATCTAGGAAGGGAGCCCCCCCAAAATCCCCCATACACTGCTCCACATCCTTAACCACTTCAATATTATGCACTTAGAACACTTCCCTACCAGACCAATTTTCAGCTTTCAGTGCTCTCACACTTTGAGTGACAATTACTCAGCCATGCTAAATTGTATCCAAACAAATTTTTTATCATTTTTTCTTAAAAATAGAGCTTTCTTTTGGTAGTATTTAGTCCCCGATGCGTTTTTTTTATTTCTTGCGATATAAGTGAAAAAACAGCAAAAATTTTGAAAAAAAAAAAAAAGTTTTTTTAGTTTCTACTGTAAATTTTTCTTCATAAATTTGGGCCAAAATGTATACTGCTACATGTCTTTGGTAAAAATAACCCAAATTAGTGGATATTATTTAGTCTTTGTGAAAGTTATAGAGTCTACAAGCTATGGTGCAAATCACTGAAAATTGATCACATCTGATCACACCTGATGTACTGATGGCCAATCTCATTTCTTGAGACCCTAACAAGCCAGGACAGTACAAATATCCCCCAAATTACCCCTTTTTGGAAAGTAGACATTCCAAGGTATTTAGTAAGAGGTATGGTGAGTTTTTTCACGGTTTAATTTTTTCCCAGACTTCTTTGCAAAAGCAAGATTTTTTTTTTTTTTTTAAATCACAAAATTTTCATTATAACAGGTTAATTCTCTCACATGGCATATGCATACCACAAATTACACCCCAAAACACATTCTACTACTCCTCCTGAATATGGCGATACCACATGTGTGGGACATTTTCACAGCCTGGCCACATACAGAGGCCCAACATTGATGTAGCACCCTCAGGCATTCTACAAGCATAAATTGCACATCACATTTCTCAACTACCTATTACAATTTTGAAGGCCCTGGAGCACCAGGACAATGGAATAACCAACTAAATGACCCCATTTTGCAAAGCTAACACCCCACGTATAATCTATGAGGCATAATCAGTCTTTTGAATGGTTCATTTTTTTTTTTAGAGGATTGAAAATGTGGAAATAAAAATGAAAAACGCATTTTTTTTTTACACAAAGTTGTCCATTCATAAGATATTTCCAACACACAGCATGTACATAGCAAAAATTACACCCCAAAATACATTCTAGTACTCATGAGTATAGCGATACCACATGTGTGAGACTTTTACACAGCCTGGCCACATACAGAGGCCCAACATTGAAGTAGCACCGTCAGGCATTTTAAAAGCATAAATTACTCATATTTTCTGTCTGTGACAGATCCTGAAGGGCTGTGACAGATCCTGATGGGCTGTGGGACAGCGCTGGTGACAACTTCTCTTTATTGGGAGGGACTGTGTGCTGTGTTGGTGTACACTGACAGTAAACTGAAAGACACTGACTGTTACTCACCGAGATCAGATAGCAACTGACAGGGCTGTGTTTACATTTGTGACCGGCTGTGATTGGATACAGCCGGTTATGTGGTAAACAGCCAATTTCATTGGCTGTTTACCTTGATCGGGGAAGCTCTCCCCCCGACTGCCAACGTGCACTCCTCCGGGGGCGTGCTTCATGCGCTCTGCTCTTCATTCCTCTGAAGTGACCGGCTGTGTTTTGACACAGCCGATCACGTGGTAAACAGCCGATTTTATCGGCTGTTTACCCTGATCGGGGAAGGCCCGTGTCCTGGGACACGGGCCACCAGCGGGCGCGCGGTACACTGTTATCCTGAGGACGTCATATGATGCCCAGTCAGGATAACTCAGCCACTTTCCGCCCGTCATTCTGTATATGGCGGTCGGGAAGTGGTTAAAGATGGAGTTGGGTAATTGCAAAAAACAAAGGAATTTAGGGATAAAAATCATTTTCAGGAGGTTAATGTGTCCCAAAAGGTTCAAAGGCAGAGATGACCACGTCGCACACTTCTCAAAAAGTTGGGACAGCAGTAGGAGTATATTAAGCTCAGAAAACCTACCCGGTTCCCTCTGAACCTGGATGCCCATATATCTGAACTGTTCAACCCATATCAACTGGGTGGCTGGGGGCACCGGTCTGTGCCTGGGGGTCAAGAGGAAATAATGTGGATTGACGCAAATCCCTGAATAGTGGCCAAATTTATTAAAAAGGTCTAGGGCCGCCTTCAGAGAGAAATCTGCATCTTGCAGGTAGAGAAGAGCATCGTCAGCGTATTGGGGATATCTTCACTTCCAGCAGCCCCAACCGCAGTCCCCTGACTAAGCTAGACTCCCGAATAAAGATTGACAAAGGCTCCAATGCTAGGGCAAAGAGGGAAGGGGTCGATAGTACGGATCCTGACCCTAGGGGATACAATATCTTAAGCCACTGAAGTGGGGTCCAAATCCGAACCTACCCATCACCTCCCAACTCCAACAGAGTCAAATACCTTTTCTGCGTTGAGAAATGCTAGAACTCTTTCCCCACTATTATCATTGGGGGGGGGTGGAGAGGTTCAGACTCAAGCCATTTTTTTAGTGTTGGGTTGCAGTGGAAAGAGTTAGTACAACTTGAAGCCCCCTGTATAGCAAATACAGCTTGGGTGGATTCCAGCTCTTGTTCAAACATGCCTAAGCTTATTCCATGAGTGTATTGTGCTGATCCCCCCCTGTCCCTCCTCCCAGGTCCATCCAAGGGGCGTATGCGTGACATCATGTGTGATGATAAAAAAAAAAAAGAAAAAAAGAAGGAGGGCAAGTGGGGGTCAGCACACCAGATACCGCTTCTTTGGCCTCCTAACCCCCTTGTAGTGTGCCCTTCTGACCCCTTTCCTACTGTTCCCTCTACACTGCTCTTCATACTACTGACCTCTGTACGCTGCCCTACAGCCTAGTAACCCCTGTATGCTGCAATACATTCTACGAACCGCTGTACACTACAGTACATCTTACTGACCTCTGTACACTGTCCAACCTACTACTGTTCCCTAGACACTGCCCAACCTACTACTGACCCCTGGACACTGCCCAACCTACTACTAGCACTGAGGCCAGCCAGGCCTAAAACTAGTCAAACAAGTCAGCCTGCAATACCAATTTTTCTGCCTTCATGATTAACTCCAGCCTCACAGTTATGCAGGTGACCAATTATTCAGAGACATGAAAAAATTGTGAATGAAAGTAAATGTTGAGTTTTTCCTTGTAGTTAACTATTAAGGTAGGCGAAGTTTAGATTTTTTTCAGTGACATTTGTTTATTATTAAAGTATATTTTTCAAAGTTTTCTTCATGCGATCTTCAACTTTCGTTCGGGGCTTGCTAGTTAATTTCTTAAAAAAAAAAGGGTGCTGCACTCCAGTGATCTTTGATCTCTTCTATGTTGTCCAGGTAGATCTCCAGATCTTTGCCTACCCCTGGTCAAGGTGATGCAGGATGCACACTGCACATACAGCTAGCTGGGTATGCTCTGCTTAAGAATCAACAAAAGAAATAATTTTATGGTCACACAACACTCTACTTGTAAAAGGTCATCCTCTCAGGCTGAAACAGAGCTGAGCTGGAGCAAATACAGAGAACAGGCAGCACGCCTAGTGCACATTTAGCAAGAGGCCAATGGCGGCAGTAATGAACCCGATGTGAGATCACACTAAGCAGCAGCATCAGAGGTCTCCTCCTCTCTAGGGTACATAATAAAATCAGTATAGAGAAAGACAGGGCAGCCATGCAATGTCCCTCTCCCCCACATGAAAAAAAGTGCACCCGCGGATACCATCCGACGTACAATTCTTCTTACTCACTATGCACATCAAAGCTCACAGCAGCTTATGCTGCTCTCGCTAGACCAGGGGTAGGCAACCTGTGGCCCTCCAGCTGTTGTGGAACTACATCTCCCAGGAGGCATTGCAAGGCTGGCAGTTGCAATTACTCAGAGAGGCAAGATGGGACTTGTAGTTCTGCAACAGCTGGAGGGCCACTGGTTGCCTTCCCCTGCTCTAGACCTTCGCAAGTTTGATACACTTTCTTGGACTGATCTACAAGCAGCGTTGCACCATAGGGGGCTGGGCGACAGGTTCTTGTCTTGGTATGACTCCCTATATAGCTCCTCTTCTGCCACGGTGAAATATATGGGCTATGAGTCTCCCGCTTTTTCCATCACGAGAGGCATAAAAGGCAAGGCTGTCCCTTGTTCCCACTCTCATTTATCATCCCACTGGAACCTCTAGCGGGCCATATACGTGCTAATCCAAATATAAAGAGGATGGAGTAACCCACAAGTTGGCCATGTTTGCGGAGACATGCTTATGTACGTTTCCTCTCCGCATACTTCTTTACCAAATCTTCTCTCCCTCATGGACAACTTTGCAACCTTTTCAGGTCTTCATATCAATCCGTCCAAATCACTAGCGTTAAACGTTTCCTTGCCTGATTCCCTTAAGGATTCTTTGCGCAATCCCCATTCTAGTGGACGTCCTTGCTACCGTACTCAGGGGTTCAGCTTACCTCTTCTTTCCATTCTTTATACGCTGCTAATTACCCCCCTCGATTTCTTCTCTGAAATGCCTGCTGGATTCTTGGAATGTTACCTAAATTTGATGGAATGGTCGTACACGCCATCAAAACGTCCCTTCTGCCCAGAGTACTATATTCTTTTAGGGTTCTTCCCATCCCCGTTCCCCTCTCATGTCATTTGTATTTTACAGTGCCGTATCTTCAAATTTATCTGTGGTAGTGCCAGACCGTGGCTTAATAGATCCCTCCTGTACACTCCCAAAGTCAGGGGAGGGTTGGGAGCCCCCAACATTGCTTACTATTACAATGCTGCCCAGATTGCTCCAATCAGTCAGCTTCACACGGGTAACTCAGCACCTTTATGAACCCTTCTAGAGGCTTTGGATGTTGACCCAATTCCTCTTTCACCCATACCATGGATTCCTCCTGTGCACCGTCCTAAATCTGCAAAACCCGATTTTGGCCCATATCCTCTTGATCTGGGATTCCATGAAATATTTGGCACACCTAATATCCCCCCCACCCCCCTCTTACCACTGCTTAACTGCCCTCTGTTTCCTCCTGGGTTGGATAATCCCTGTAGCCTTCAGTGGCGGAAGCAAAAAGGTCTTACCATGGTTCGTTCTTTGCTCACACCCTGAGGAGTCTGCCCGTACCAATACCTCTGGGACTCTTACAAGATTCCCGAATCGGAACATTTTCGATATGTACAAATTCGTCACTTTATGAAGTCTCTTACGAAACACCCATTATAATCCACTGCCTTTGAGACCAGATGTCAAACCAGCCCCACTACTCCGGGCCTGATCTCTATGTTACATTCTTTTATATTGAACAATACTGGACCGCAAAACCCCATGTACTGTGACAAATGGACAGCAGACCTCGGTTCTGCTCCACAACCAGGCGACTGGCATAAAATGTGGGAGCCCCTGTTTAAATCTTCTTATAATGTCCTGGCTCTTGCAAATTCTTTCAAAGTTATGTCTCATTGGTATTCTACTCCAGCTGTCTACCATCATACTCGTCCAACAGCTTCTGAGGTTGCCTAGATTTGGAGCGATATGAAACATATATTGTGGACCTGTCCCAAGGTTCGGAGGTTACGGATTAGGGTATACACGTTTGTCAATACGGTTCTCCATATAAATTTACGGAAAGACCCAGGGGAAGCACTTTTACATAAATGTATCACAGATGTGACCCGGCGAGAACACACCTTAACTACTCACATTTTTATGGCGACAAAGCAAACTACAGCGCAGTCATGGAAGACACCACTTCTTAGCTTTGAAGAGGTTAAAAACTGGGTTCACTGTACACTCATTAACGAAAGACTGACGGTGATCCTTGAAGACAAGCATGTCAAATTCCAACGGACAAGGCAGCCCTGGATAGATCATTTCTCACTTTCTCAAATGCCCTCCCGATTCTTAGACCTGTAAGACCCTTCCCTTTCACACCAGAACATTTTTCAGGCGCTTTTGCGCTAAAAACAGCGACTGACAAATTCCCTCCAATCCACCCCAGTGTGAAAGCCCGAGTGCTTTCACACTGGGGCGGTGCACTTGCGGGACGGTAAAAAAAGTCCTGCAAGCCGCATCTTTGGGGCGATGTGGGATCGGTTCCACCGCTCATGCCCATTGAAAACAATATGGCAGCTCTCCCGAAGCGCCTGAACACCGATTCGGAAGCGCCACTGACCAGCACTTTTAAACTTTTGAACCCCTTGTGGGGGGTTAAAAGCGCACTGGCGCCGCTATAAACAGCGGTAAAGCGCCGCAAATTAGCGGTATTTTACTGCTAACGCTTGGGCGACCCTGGTGTGAAAGGGGTCTAAAGGGTTCCACGTGTTGCAGTTTAAAGACCCCTGGGGTACCCATCTCCCTTCCTTCTCTATTTTTCTTCCCCTTTTCTCTCTCTCCCTCTTTCTTTTTTCTTCCTGCTGCTTGCATTTACATGCTTCCCCCTCTCTTTGTTGAGCTTTTGTAGGCTCCGGATGACAGTGTAATCCATGGGCGTTTCATTTTGTGAACCCCTAAACCCACCCCCACCTTTTTTTTTGTGCCAGGCCTTCCACTGATATCCTCGTTTTTTTGGAGGTCAGAGAAATTGCTAGGACATCAATGGTTTAGATTACATGATATCGATTTGATTGCCTGGATGTTGCTCTTTTGCCTGGATGTTGCCCTTTTGGCATCTCTTGCGAATAAACGACCCTTATGTCTTGGATGCTCAGCTTACTCTTACTAATTGATGCTCCGTAAATCTTGCCTTTTCCACGCATAAGAGTGTTGCCATTCTCACTTTACATTTGGGGAGCAATGTTTGTACAAAGTGTATTGAGATTATATGTTTACACGTTGTTTTGGTATCACTTTTACTTATCTTATATTGAAAACTTTCAATAAAAGTTCAGTAAAAGAAAGAAAAAAACTGCACCCATGGCAGTTGCCCCTCCTGCCCCCTCTCTCTCGCACACAAGTTACATGAGAGGCAACACTGCTCTGAATTCTGGAGCAGTGCAGCATCGTCGCCATACCATTCGAGTAAATTACACTAGGTGGAATTAACCGACATGTTCAACAGGTATTTTTGGAGTTTTGCAGTGATAATGCAGATACACTTATAATTAAAATGGTTCTAAACCTTTACATATACCCAGTGAAGTGACTGGTCTCAGGTAATACACAGATAAAAAACAAATTCTCCTACATAAGTTGTACTTGTTTGTCTGTAGTCTTCTCTACATCTGTTCAAAATGCTTAATTGTGGGGCGCGACATGCAGTAAGACGTGTTGGGGCTAGCTCCGCTGTGAATCCTACAGAATTCTTCTAAAAGCACTGGCATCCTGCGCTGTCCGGACTGGGGAAACACTGCATCGGGTCCCTCAGCTGATCTCCTATCACCGACTGGGTGTATGTCTGCCATGACGAAGCGAGGCCAGGGGCCAAAGCATCCGCCCGACACCCCAGGGCCTGATTGCGGCCTACCACCCCGCTCGGCTAAGGAGCAAGCCCAACGCCCGTTTGCGAAGAACAATGTTGGGAAAGATCCACCGCCACTGCGGTTGCCAGATCTGGAGGGGGAATTCCTGGATGAGGAGATGGGATCCCTGGATGGCATCCCTTGGCTCCTGGCCGACACCCTGGCCTCGACAAACGTTAGTACGGGACCCCATATTGCCAATATGGTGGCGGCACCGCAACACGATAGCTCTGACCCCGAGCCCACATTGAGAGACATTTATGCAGCGGTGACTACATGTAATTCCTCTATCACAGTCCTAACAGGGGAAGTGAAGGGCGTAAAAGGTGGAAATATCTTTAATCAGTCATGATATGCAGAAATTGCGGGAGTGCACATCTGCCCTGGAGGGCCGCCTTAGCACATTGGAGGATGAGTGGCAGCCCATGCAGAGAGATGTCAGATACGTACAATCGGTTGCTACTACCAATGCATTGCGGCTGGAAGATATGGAAAACCGCCTGCGTCTTAACAACGCGCGTGCTCCGGTGGGCATCCCGGAGCGGGCGGAGGGTAAAAATCCAGTGGCCTTCATAGAGGCCTGGATTCTGGACACCTTTGGCAAAGATATGTTTTCACCCATGTTCGCTGCGGAAAGGGCCCATAGAGTTCCGACTTGCCCACCTCCACAGGTGGCCCCCCTACGCCCTTTTCTGCTCAGTCTCCTTAACTATAGGGACCGAGATGCCATCCTGAACAAAGCTAGGGCAGCAGGGGTCCTTAAAAGTGACAACGCCAAAGTTTCCATATTCCTGGACTTCTCCGCGGAGGTACAACGGCAACGCTCCAAATTTCTGGATATAAAGAAAAGACTACAGGCTTTCAATATCCAATACTTCATGTTGTATCCCGCCAAACTGAAGGTCATTGCTAATGGTAACTCATACTTCTTTGATAACCCCGCCGCAGCCATGCACTGGCTTGATAGAGAGGAACAGTTGGCGCAATATCCTCCCTAGGAGCAGTGAGAAATTATCCGGCTTTTCCATTACAAAATGGGTGCCTTGGTGACTTGTAGCAGTCAGCGGAGTTGGCTCTTGTAACAAGGAATACTCACCTTGTAGTAAGCTGAATTGTGGCAACAGATGAAAAGTTTAATTGGTTTTATATTATTGTTGTTCTTTTTTTGCCTGGGTTTGGGTACCCAGACCAATGCGTTACAGCCCTACAAATGGTTACTCACTGATGTTCTTAGGCCTGCAGGGCTACCTATGTGCCCCCCTCAGCAGGGTCTTATGCGGACTTACCCCCCTCTCTGAAAGGGGATGGTTATTGTTTGTTTTACTGGGCCCAGTTGGCCAGTAATTATAATGACTATGTACCGGTGGTGTCCCCCCTTTTTCTCCCCCTTGCCCCTCTTGCCCCGACGGTGAGACATTTTGATCTGAATGTACTATTGACCATAGCCCCGGTCTCCGAGGGCACATTAGCACTATTCCTATTGCTCTATGGGTGAACTTGAAACGCATGGACATATGTTATTTGCAATCTTTTTTTTTCCAGGGCTGCAATGGTTATACGAAGGAAGTATCTATAATGGTACAGGGGAGGCAGTAGGCTGCACCTCCCCCTCTCTCTATATTATTTACAATGGCGCATAATGTGTTGAAAGGGCTAATGTTCTTATCCTGGAATGTAAGGGGACAGGGAGATAAGGTGAAGCGGGGTGCAGTATATTTAAGTATTTTGCCAGATTAAGACCCCACCTGACCTGTCTCCAAGAGACGCATCTGCAATGAGACTCTGTCCACCTGCTCAAATCACGCAAATTTCCGATACAGTTCCACTCTATGCACTCCTCCTACTCCAGAGGGGTCAGCTTACTGATATCCAATACGATTTCCTTTCAGTGCATCCAGCAGCAGGTTGACAGAGAGGGCAGATTTATATTTTTGCTTTGTACACTTAACAATTTCCGATGCTTGATTGCGGCAATGTATGTTCCCCCACCCTTCTCTGTGGAGCCCATCAATAAATTAGCACAGTTTATGGCCCTACACCCCAATGTGCCAGTACTGGCCCTAGGAGATTTCAATAAAACATTAGACCCGCATTTAGATAGAATGTCCCTAAATCCACATTCTGCAAGGTCGGCCCCCAGCAGAACTGTTTTTGCAGCCTTGTCGTTTGAACTGGGAATCCATGATGTGTGGAGGGAGAGGCATCATACGGAGAAATGCTACTCTTGCCACTCTGCCACACATGGTGGTCTCTCGCGCATTGATTTAGGCCTGGGGAATGAGGCTACTATGCGAGTGAGTACTGGATGCTGGGTATGAGCCTCGGCTGATATCGGATCATTCCCCATTTTGGGTGTGCATGGAAGTCACAATGCCAATTAACCGGCCATTATGGAGACTAAATCCCTTTTGGCTGACTTTAATTCCATCTCTGGATGTTGTACGGGAGGCCTTGACGGAGTTCCTTCAACTTAATAGGAGAACGGCTTGTGCTGCTGTCGTGTGCGACTCCTTCAAGGCATTTCTAAGGGGCCTCCTTATTAGAGAGATCACAGGCATTAAAAACGGAGAACTCGGGAATGAGAGGATAGGATCCGTAAAGAGATGCAGCTTGGAGAGCAGGCAGTGATAACCGACCCTACCCCATCTAATCAAGAACCATGGCAAGAGGCTCAATCCCTATAGAATTCCATTGTTATGTCAGCAGCAGAGAAGAGGAGATATATTATTTACAACAGGGATATTTTGAGGAAGGCGAAAACACTGGACACTTACTAGCACTGGTAGTGAGGGAACAATGTGATACCTCTACAAATCACTGCTATTCGATCATTATCAAAGGACATTCACACTGTAACCTTAGACATAGTTGATGACTTTAATCACTTCTACACGGATTTATATGCATCCAAAACTAGGTATGCCCCCTCCCCCCGATGAACTCACAAAGTTCTTATAAAATTGTCTGTTCCCTCGGATATCTGAGGAGGAAAAGATCTCCCTAAATTCTCAAATTACATTGGAAGAACTGTCTGAAGCCTTGGCGGAGGCTCCTCACCATAAATCCCCGGGTTCTGATGGCTTCCCTGCGGAGGTATACTCCCGATATGGCGACATTCTCCTGCCACCACTACTGCAGGCTATAACTGAAGCGTTTGAAAAGGGCTCCCTACCTGACAGTATGCAAGAGGCTATTATCGTAGTACTCCCCAAACCGGGGAAGGATAGACTCCTGCCAGACTCATATCGTCCTATCTCCTTGTTAAATCTAGACGTTAAGCTTCTGGCTAGGGTACTCTCCACCAGACTGTCAAAGGTAATTAGCGGATTGCTCCATAGGGACCAATCTGGATTTATCCCCAACCGCTCCACTGCAGATAATATTCTGAGACTTTTTCTGAATATACAGGTCCCAGTTGACGATCCTGGACGTAGAGCCCTTCTATCCTTGGATGCTGCCAAGGCTTTTGATAGCGTTGAATGGCCCTGCCTCCTGGAGATCCTAAACAGATTTGGCTTAGGGGATAATTTCATTCAGTCAGTCAGGGTCCTGTATTCAACACCTAGAGCTAGGCTCCGTATCAACAATAGTCGCTCCATCTTTTTCACTACACAGGGGCACCCGACAAGGGCATCCACTGTCACGATTATTGGTTGCATTGGCAGTGGAGCCGCACGCAATCCTAACTCGTAATCATTCTACAATTATGGGATTCCGTAGGGGTCACTCAGAGGAAAAGATATTATAGGAGGACGATGCCCTACTATACTTGGGGTACACAGCTGCATCTCTACAGAATTTGATGGAGACTATTGTTGAGTTTGGCAAGTTCTGGGGCTTCACTATAAACTGGTCTAAATCAATCCTGATGCCACTGGACCCATTAAAGGCACCTCTACCAGCTGAAGCAGCTCAAATTGCTATTGCACAGTCCTTCTGAGGAGTGTGTACTCCGCGGCCTTGGCCTTCAAGCTCAGATAGGAAAATTTGGTGGACACTCTTTAGGTGTACTCACTCAACACTTTTTACATATCGTCAACTCCTCGGGTATAGTAAAAGTGATTCAAATGGGTTGGGTGGTGACTCTCTCCCTCGAATGTGGTTGACTCTGTAAAAAGGGTAACAAATAGTTCATCCCCCGGATTTAAATTGACGACCATCAATAACCCTAGTCCCCTCTGGTGGTGGGGGTCCATAAACTTCCTGACACGTTATCGTTAAACTCGACGAAGTCGACCATCTCCACGGAAATTACCCAGGTCACCGTAGTCCTAACTAAATCTGGTCAAATATCACTTCGGGGTCTTGAACGGTTTGA
>BLSH010102958.1:1088956-1101107 GCA_018402905.1 Glandirana rugosa
CCCTTCCCCCCCCCCCCCCCCTCACAGAACGGAGGTCCGCGTTTACTTACACGGACCTCCATTCTTTCACTCCGGGGGGCGGCATCGCGGGTGGCCGGCGGAGATCGAATCCGCCGCACCCACTCCCTGGCCCTCCCCGGACACAGTGAGCGCCTCCGGCGGTGCGCGCGTGCTCACTGGGCTCGATCTCGCAGCCGCCGTCATATGACGGCGATTTGCGCAATAGAGCCACCTTGTCGCCGTCAATTGCCGATCAGCGGTCGGCAAGCGGTTAAAAACTCCTCTACATGTTATTCAATGGCCTCATACACACGCTGAAGTTTTTGAGCTGTAATTGGCGTCGGCATTCTTAAGCCGTTTAAAGAACGCAGGACCGTTCAGTAGTTGCAGCGCTAGAGCTGCTTTGACACCGACGCCGGTAAAAGCTCAAAAACGCGGCTTAACGTTGTATACACAGCGTTAAATCTCATCAGGTGTTCTATTCAAAATCAATGGTTCCCTATGGGAGCCCATTGATTCGAATAGAAGTCGAATCATGATGATCCGACTTGCGGTGCGTCTTGTGTGCAGAGGATCTTGAAGGAGAACCCTCACAATAAATAAATAAAAAAAGTAGGTACCACGCCCCTCGGTCTGGTATGGATTCTAAGGGAAACACCCCCACGCCAAAAAAAAATGGCGTGGGGTCCTCCCCAAAATCCATACCAGACCCTTATCCGAGCACGCAACCTGGCTAGCCCCCCGGACCATACCAGGCCGTATGCCCTCAACATGGGGAATATGGGTGCTTTGGGACAGGGGGGCCCTGTCTCTCCCCCCCACCCCCACCCCTAAAGCTAAGTACACGCGTAAAGTTTTTTTTTTTTTTTGTCAATCCAGTGGGCTGGCCGCTGTACTAAGGGCCAATTCACACTCACCTGCGCTAAAATGCATGTACACTTCCAACCATTTTGGTCGCGTTCAGGGGCGGCCCATCCCTCTATCCTCGCCACCCACCCCCATGCTAAATGGATAGATTCATGTATAGCATAAATCTATCCGTGGCCGCTGCGGTCACCCCTATTCATGCGTCCGGCCCCTTTCAGAATGCCAGCCGCATGAATTACAGCAGCGGGGGTGTTTTTTTGAAGCACCTGATTAGCACCATAGGCTTCAAAATAGAGTGGATTCTGATCGCAGAGCATAGCACTCGCAACCCACTCACATGTGTTAGAAAAGCAAATGAATATTGACACTGAATCTCCTCTCCGCCAGTCAGGAAGCGCAGATATGTTACCCGTTTCCCGATTGGCTGAGTAGTCAGGCAATCCTATTAGACGCCTTTCTCGGAGGACGAGGGGGATTCGCGGCCGAAACCACCGAAGCAAACCCCCTCACCAGACTCCGCTGCCCGCCCACTCCCTAGATGGGGTAAGTGCGGGACTTTTATGTCCCGACTGCCCTCCGGGGGGGGTGCTGCCAGTGCCGCAAACCCCACGGTGGAGGCTGGGCTGTATACTCCTGATGAGAAGTAGGAGGAGCCAAAAAGGATGTGGTGATGACATGTGGACTGTCAGTAGTTTTTTTTTTTTGTTTTTTTTTTATTTATTTATATATATTACACAGGCGGTCCCTGGGTTACAAACAAGATAGGGACTGTAGGTTTGTTCTTAAGTTGAATTTGTATGTAAGTCGGAACAGGAACATTTTTTTAAGTGTAGCTTCAGCCAAAAAAACTATTTTTAAGCTTTTCTGATAGCATAGGGAAGGGTTAACACCCCTGTAATGTTTGTTTCGCTGTCTATGTTTCTGTTCACCTCACTTCCTTTCCCAATGATAATTGGATTTTGAAAATTTTGGGTTGTTGTGGAAACAAGCCTTGGTGATAAAGCATCAGTGGAGGCACCTTTTTCCCATAATAACTCTTACAGGAGTGAATTTCCCTTCCTAGGGGTGGATTTCTTCTCAGTTCCTGTTGTCTTCCTCCGTAGTAGGAGATGTTTGTAACTAGGGGACCGCCTGTGTGTGTGTGTGTGTGTGTGTGTGTGTGTGTGTGTGTGTGTGTGTGTGTGTATATAATATTTTTTTTACAATGCCTTCTTTTTTTTTGGGGGGGGGGGGGGGGTGATCAGTATCGGTGTGTTTTTTTTTTTTTTGGTTTTTTTGTTTTTTTGTTTTTTTGTTTTTTTTTAATTATTTTTACAATTTAACCTTATAAATCTTTATTACAATTCTTTTATTTATTTACTTACTTATTTTTAATCAGCCCTGTTGGGGGGCTTTGGTGAGATACCTGACATCTCCCTTTTGAGACAGGGAAACGGACCGAGAACACAGATTACACAGTCCCTTTCTCAGCAGCCTCAGCTGTACTGAAGATGAATGGACAGGAGACAGAGGCTCCTGTTCATTCATAAACTGAAGCATTGTAAACCGTTTACGATGCTCAGTGAAATTTATGAATGGACAGAGTCAGTGATGACAGATTTACCAGCTCCTCCCACTGCTCTCCATCCTGACAGATCCAGGACGAGGGGGGACCACAGGAGTATGAAGAGGGACCAGAGGATCACGGAGGGGGACAAGAGGAGCATGCAGGGGGCTCGGGGGACACGGAGGGGCAGCATGGCGGGGAACCAGAGGAGCATGGAGGGGGCTTGGAAGACACGGAGGGGGATCAGAGGGGGACCGGAGGAACATGGAGGGGGACCGGAGGAACATGGAGGGGGATCAGAGGAGCTTGGAGGGGGATCAGAGGGGGACCGGAGGAGCATGGAGGTGGTCCGGAGGTGCATGGAGGGGGATCGAAGGACAAGGAGGGGGGATCAGAGGGGGGCCAGAGGAGAATACGGGGGGCAGTCAGGGGGTGATTGGTGTGGCGGGGGGAGTTACAATCACTGATCTCCCTATTTACTTTTCATTAAAGCAGCTGAAGGCTGCCGGAGGAGAATATACAGGGAGATCAGTGATTATAACACCCCAGTGCCGCACTAATCACCCCTGACTGCCCGGGTATCGGATTAGGCATCGGAGCATGTTGCCCGAGTACAAGTCCCAAGCAAATGCTCGGTATCTGCATACACTACATGGCATAAAATACACTACAACACATTACATCACTTCTGATTTTTTTATTCTGTTGTACGAGAATTTTCATAACTTTTAGTAATCTCTCCATTTTCGATATGCGACTAGCATGAAAAAAAAAAAAAACATCTGTCGCTCGATTTTCGGATCGTGTGTACGGGTCATAAGTGATGTTAGTTTGGTAATCTCCCTGTGCTGAGCTATTGTGCTCTGACAGAGGGAGTGCCCCTCCGCCAGAACACACACTGATCAGCACTCACAGCCGATGTTGGATTTCCAACGTGATCGTTCAACAGAAGCCGGTTGTTTTTAATATTATTTTAATGTTCCAATCGCACACATTCCTGGAAAAGGCTCAGAAGTAGCGGGTGCTGCAGCAACAGCCAGCTGGAGACTGGAAATATCACAAGTCATGTACATATTTGCCAGCACACATGCCTGACGAGGGGTCCTGCATGGCATTGAAATGTTACATTCTGGTGCCTCATACACACGGTGCGACGGTCGTACGACCGGATGTCCAAAATCGTATGTTGGCTGTTGTGTCTGGCACACTGACGTGCACTAAGCGATCGTATGACCAAGCCTAATGTGATGTGCTACGAGTGTATGAAGAGGAAGTTCAGGTGAATGTGATTTGTGAATTAGGAACGTAGGCTTACATGAACGGACACTTCCTGGCATTCCTGACTTCTGAGCATGCCTGTTTTGCACGTAAAGCTTTGTTGGCCCAACTTCTCTGTACACACGAGTCAACAGTCGTACAAACGCTTGTTGTATAACAAAAGTTTCCTAATCTGCTCATCCAGCTTCTGTTGTACCGCCGTCGCATGTCGGCTGTTATCACACGTACTAACGGTCGGTTGTACAACCTTTATACCGTGTGTACAGGCCTTAAGTTTTCTATCAGTTCCGTTCTTGGCAGTTCTCTGGGAAAAATAATCTCCTCTGCAGCCTGTTTATGAAGCCAAGAACCTCAGTTCTCAAAGGGAGAACACAAGAGAAGTTGTTCCTCTAAGGCCTCATGCACACCGCTGCTGGTAAATGAACGTTTAGGAGCAGTTGGGCATTTTGAGGTATCGCTGCGATCATTAGCGCGAGAGCAATAATTCTACCACTAGAGCTCTTCTGTCACTCAAAACTGGTAACCTGTAGACCTTTTTAAACATCGCCAATGGAGATTTTTAAGTTGCAAAGATTGTCGCCATTCCACGAGCGGTGCAATTTTGAAGTATGACATGTTGGGTATCAATTTACTTGGCATAACATTATCTTTTCGCAATATGAAAAAAAAATTAAATGGAAAATTACAGTTTTTTTAAAAAATATTTATTTTTATATGCAATTGTCATATGCAGCCGGCCTGTGCCTGGTCACTGATTGGGCTGACAGGCAGCACTGACGGGTGCCACTGGTTGGCACTGACAAATGGCACTGATTGGTACTGACAGGCAGCACTGGATGGTACTGGCAGGTGGCACTGACGAGTGGCATTGTATTGTACTGGCAGGTGGCACTGATTGGCACTGACAGGTGGCACTGAATGGTACTGGCAGGTGGCACTGATTGGCACTGACAGGTGGCCCTGGCAGGTGGCACCGGCACTGACAGACGGCACTGAATGGTACTGGCAGGTGGCACTGATAGGCGGCACTGGGTGGTACTGGCAGGTGGCACTGATTGGCACTGACAGGCAGCACTGGATGGCACTGGCAGAAGAGATGAGTAGATTCACAATGCACAGACTGCGCTGCTTGTATGAGCCACTCTGTGCATGAAACTGTCAGCTAATTACACTGGAATGCAGAGAATGCTGTCAGATTTTCACTGAGATGGGAGGTGGGCGGGACTGAACAGCCCACACCCGCCCAGCCCTTGTCCCATTGGCTGGCGTTTGATAGCTGTTCCGTCCCGCTCACCTCCCGACATCTGACAGCTCTCTCTGCATTCCAGTGTAATTAGCTCACAGTTTCATGCACAGAGCGGCTCCTACAAGCAGGGTTCTCTGTGCATTGTGAATCTACTGCTCTCCCACATCCATTGCACACATACAATGGATGCAATGGATGGTACCTGCCTCCTTTTCGGTATTGGCCCGCTTTTTTTTGTTTCAGCCGAAAACACAGATTTTGCCCGAAAATGCCGCTAATTTTCAGCTGCCGAAATTCCCGTGCATCCCTAGTTCTAAGTAATTTTATAGCAAAAAAAAATGGTTTTAACTTGTAAACACCGAGCTCCAAAAAGAGGCTCTGTCTGGAAGTGGTTAAAAAAGGGTCCTGTGTACAATAAATGACCCCATTTTGAAAAGTAGACATTCCAAGGTATTTAGTAAGAGGCATGGTGAGTTTTTTGAAGTTGTACTTTTTTTCCCACAATTCTTGGGAAAATTAAGAAATCATTTTTTTTTTTTGCACAAAATTGTCATAACAACAAGTTATTTCTCACACACAGCTTATGCATACTTCCAATTACACCCCAAAATACATTCTGCTATTCTCCCAGAGTATGGCGAAACCACATGTGTGAGACTTTTTCACAGCCTGGCCAACATGCAGGGAGCACCGTCATGCATTCTAGGAGCAGAATTTTCACATCTAATTTCCTAACGACCTATTACATTTTGAAGGCCCTGGAGCACCAGGACAATGGAATTACCCACAAAATGACCCCATTTTGGAAAGCAAATACCCCAACGTATATTCTATGAGGCATTGAGTCTTTTGAATGGTTCATTTTTTTTTTCACAAGTCTTCGAAAAACGTGGAAAGAAAATGAAAACGCTTTTATTTTTACACAAAGTGGTCAATTTATAAGCTATTTCTAACACATAGCATGCACATAGCAAAAATTACCCCCCCAAAATATATTCTGCTACTTGTCCTGAGTATGGCGATACCACATGTGTGAGACTTTTTCATACCCTGGCCACATACAGAGGCTGAACATGCAGGGAGCACCGTCAGGCATTCCAGGAGCATAAATTACACATAAAATTTAATTTATACCCATCACACTTTTGAAGGCCCCGGAGCACCAGGACAGTGGAATTACCCACAAAATGACCCCATCTGATGGGGTAATCTGATGGATTGGTAAAAGGTACTTGGGTACTCTGGCTGCAGATAGGTACTCGGTTACTCAGATGGGTTGGTGACAGGTACTCGTGTACTCAGGTGGGCAGGTACTCGGGTACGCTGATGGGCTGGTGACAGGTACTCAGGTATGCTGATGGTCTGGTAACAGGTACTTGGGTACTCTAATGGGCAGGTGACAGGTACTCGGATACTTTGCTGGGCTGGTGACAGGTACTCAGGTTCTCTTATGTGCAGGTCGGGTACTCTGAAGGGCTGGTTACAGGTACTTGGGTACTCAGATGGACAGGTACTCTGGTACGCTGATGGGCAGGTGACAGGTACTCTGATGGGCAGGTGACAGGTACTCTGGTGCGCTGATGGGCAGGTGACAGGTACTCTGGTGCGCTGATGGGCAGGTGACAGGTACTCTGGTGCGCTGATGGGCAGGTGACAGGTACTCGGGTACTCTGATGGTCTGGTGACAGGTACTCGGGTACTCTGATGGGATGGTGACAGGTACTCGGGTACTCTGATGGGATGGTGACAGGTACTTGGCTACTCTGATGGGATGGTGACAGGTACTCAGGTACTTTGATGGGTTGGTGACAGGGACTCGGGTACTCTGATAGGCTGGTGACAGGTACTTGGGTACTCTGATGGTCTGGTGACAGGTACTCGGGTACTCTGATGGGATGGTGACAGGTACTCGGGTACTCTGATGGGATGGTGACAGGTACTCGGGTACATTGATGGGAGGGTGACAGGTACTCGGGTACTCTGATGGGATGGTGACAGGTACTCGGGTACTCTGATGGGATGGTGACAGGTACTCGGGTAATCTGATGGGATGGTGACAGGTACTCGGGTACTCTGATGGGATGGTGACAGGTACTCGGGTACTCTGATGAAAAGGTGACAGGTACTCGGGTACTTTGATGCACAGTTGACAGGTACTCTGATGGCTGTGACAGGTACTTTGATGGGGTGGTGACAGGTCCTCTTTATTGGGGGGGTGGATCAGTGTGCTTGGTGTACAGTAGGCGGTAACAAGTTGTTACCGCAATCTCCCTGTCACACACCGATCGATGTGTGACAGGGAGAACCACAGTAACAACTCGTGACTGCGGTTTGTTTACATCACATGACCGGCTGTGTGGTAAAGAGCCAATTCTATTTGCTCTTTACACTGATCGGAGCTGGGCTTTGTCCGAGGGACAAGCCTCAGCCCCGATCGCCGCGCTGCGCGCCTGGGGGGGCGCACATGAGCGGCGTGCACGTGGAGATCGGTAGTGACTGGCTGTGATTGGACACAGCCGGTCACATGGTAAAGAGCCAATTTTATTGGCTCTTTACCCCGATCCGGGGGACACACGACCCCCCCCCCCCCCCCGGCACACAATTGATCCGTGACTGCTGCTCTGCGGTAAGAAGCAGCCGACGTCATATGACGTCGGCCCGGATCGACGAGCGGCTCCTGCTGATGTCATTTCACAATGACTCGGTAAGGAACAGGTTAAAAAAAATACAATAAACTCAAATTTTAAAAAAATGTGCAAAACCAAACCCACCCCAGGCATCCATTCTGCCAACCTTACTCTACTAGAAAAACAAGCCTTGAAGACATTAGCCGAAGATTCCAACCTTATCATAAAAACAGCTGACAAAGGAGGAGGCATCGTTATACAGGACAAGGCAACCTATCTCAATGAACCACAAAGACTTTTATCTGATGGCACAACATACCTTAAACTATGATCTGACCCCTCCACACATTTCGCTGAGAAGGCCCGCTCGCTTACCACCAAAGCCTTGAGCATCATCACCAAACCTGAATTCTCCTTTTTCAATAACCAATTCAATAATATTCCGTATTTTTACCACATCCCCAACATCCACAAAAACAGTGAGAACCCGCCAGGGAGACCTATTGTTGCACCCATGGGGAGTGTTAGCAGTCCTTTCTAATTATATATTGATACCTTCCCTTCTTGCAACCCCTAGCCCAAAGTCGCCAAAGAGCCATATTAGTACCCCTAAAAACTGCATTTCTGTAGGCTTCCCTCCACACTGTACGGGCCAAGGTCAATATTGGTATATGTCTCTCACCCAGTGCAGTCAGAGGTGCCTCCGGTGCCACCAACAAGTGTTTAAGTACATAAGCAAGATATGACTCCACCACCATCGGCGTGGTCGGTATCAGCCAGTCAGTCAGATGACGCAGCTGCCCTGGCAAGTAGTAATAATATAGATTTGGTAATGCCATTCCCACATCCACTTTTAGACAACGTAAAATAGAAAATTTTTGTTTCCGCCTGTTATTGGCCCAAATAAAGTGAACAAGCAATGTGTCTATGGTTTTAACCACTTAACGCGAATCGCCGTTTATAAACGGCGGCAGCTTTAAGTGGATGTATCGGGTATAGCCTGCAGCTACAGGCTATACCCCGGTATCCTTTTTTTAGAGCAGGCAGCCGGCTATCTGGTGATAACTGCTGATTCGAAAACACGGTGTATAAAACACACATGTGAGGTATCGCCAGAATGTGAGCAATCATTCTACCAAAAGACCTCCTCTGCACCTCTAACTTGGTAACTGAAAAAAATTAAAAAGCGTCGCCTATGGAGATTTTTAAGTACCAGAGTTTGTCGCCATTCTGCAAGTGTGTGCAATTTTCAACCGTAACATGTTTGGTATCTATTTACTCTGTGTAGCATCCTCTTTCACAATATACAAAGAAATTGGGCTAAGTTTACTGTTGACTTATTTTTTTATTTGATTTTTTTTTTTTTTTTCCAAAAGAATTGCGATTGAAAGACCGCTGCGCACTGTCACTGTGTGACAAAAAGTATTGCAACGATCGCCATTTTTTTGTTTGGGGCTTCTAAGTAATTTTCTAGCAAGGAAAAAACACCTGATTTTAACTTGTAAACAACACGTATAAAAAAGGGCTCCAGTGGTTAAAAAATGATTTGGTCACTGAGATGGGCATATGAGATGTTGCATATAAACACTTAGGTAAAAGAATCATCTTTTATATGATTGATTCTGCCTGCCACAGACAAAGGAAGCTTGGCCCACACATTGAGTTTAGTTTTAATTGTTTGGAGTAGGGGGTCTAAATTTGCCTTAAAAGCATCCGAGGGAGATAATGTAATACGATCTCCAAGTATTTAACCACTTCAGCCCCAGAAGGATTTTCCACGTTAGGACCGGAGCACTTTTTGCAATTCGGCACTGTGTTGCTTTAACTGACAATTACGCGGTCGTGCAACATTGTACCCAAACAAAATTTACGTCCTTTTTTCCCCCACAAATAGAGCTTTCTTTTGGTGGTATTTGATCCCCCACTGCGTCATTTCTGATCACTGGTATAAACAAAAAAGAGCGACAATTTTGCAAAAAAAAAAAAATATTTCTTACTTTTTGCTAAAATACAAATCCAAAGAAAAATATAAAAAAAACATTTTTTTGATTTGGCTGATTTATATTCTTCCTCATATATTTTTGGTAAAAAAAAAAAAAACGCAGTCGCCATTGATTGGTTTGCATAAAAGTTGCCTCGTTTACGGATAAATCATTTCTGTTTTTTTTTTTTTTTTTTACTAGTAATGGCGGCGATCTGCGATATTGGGGCGGACATTTCGGACCATTTTGACACTTTTTTGGGACCATTGGCATTCATACAGCGATCAGTGCTATAAAAATGCACTGATTATTGTGTAAATGTCTTTGGCAGTGAAGGGATTAACCTGGGGGGGATCTAGGGGTTAACTGTGTTCCCTAGGCGTGTTCTAACTG
Source organism: Glandirana rugosa (assembly GCA_018402905.1). Classification (NCBI taxonomy): domain Eukaryota; kingdom Metazoa; phylum Chordata; class Amphibia; order Anura; family Ranidae; genus Glandirana; species Glandirana rugosa. The sequence goes on from BLSH010102958.1 coordinate 1,098,896, forward strand.
TGAGGGGGCTGGGCTGTCAGGGGCATAAGAGATCTAACTGATCCCAGTGACACACGCGAAGTAATGATACCATGCCCGAAGCAAGATGGACTCCATTTTGGAAGGGGAGCTACTTAAATGGCTGAGGTTTTTTTTTTTTTTTTTCCTCTCCTTCTAACATGGCAGTTTGAAGTAAGACAGAGCTTCTCATTTACACCCCCTCTCTCTCTGGCTGGATCAACTTCAAAGGGGCCTCTGATTATGGTCCATGGCTGGTCAGGAAGAAGCCCTGTTCGCTTATCTTGAACAAACATACATCAAACTGATGTTTGCCCATAAATTCCCCTGGCAGCTCTAACCTTGGGACGACCCTCTTTCTCTACCTTAAAACTTACATAAAAGCTACATCAACCCATAATTTCCAGTAGGAATATGCCATAGTGATAAAACATACATATTTTGAATGTAGAATTTCGGCCCGGATAATTCAAGTATGAACATTCACCCCTTATTACCCAAGGAGGGATGGAACTAGTCTATTCCCTCCCCAGGGTCCTAGAAGGTCTCGGCACTATCATGTTTGGAGTCATTTGAAAGCTTTATTTATGCCGAGATTGAATCTCTTACTGGAAGATCTGCCAGGTGGCCCAATCTTGAGGTATGATTTTCATAATCCATACATAGATTATGCAGCATGTCACGCAACGGCCCGCCCTGGACATTGTCTAAGAACACGCCCTCTCATGCGATTGGCCAGAGGGGTATGCCCCCCCCCCCCCGTGATCCAAAGAAAAAGGACTGCCAAGATCAATTGTCAGTTCTCATCTTACCATCAATGAAACAACATCAGAGAACCAGGAATTAATCTTCGAAACACTGATTAGGCTCGGACATTTCAAATGTAGGTATTTTCATTCTGCTCTCTTTAGCTGTAATTTTGTCTCATTCATTTGTACTTTTTTTATTTTTCTGTAAATATTTTACTGCACCAAAAACTTGACCTTTTCATTATTAAACCTTATTTTGAAAAGTGTCAATTTTGTCCCTAAAGCTCTTAATGCAACTATTACGAATCTGTTCCTTTGAAGAGCGCTACTGGTTTTAAAATAATGCATCTGAATATACCTGTCTGCGGTGACAGTGTGTGTTACAAGCGTTGTTCTAAAATACTGGTATTGCTAACATACGGGTCTTCTGGCCGGTATCCAGAAGTGATGGCAGTGAAAGGGTTAATTGTTTGAATTAGGCCGGTAACAATCGCTCTGACGGCTGACACTTAGACGGTGGTCCCGCAAACTGGGAAATCTTTGTGCTGAAAGCAGCTGAGAGTGGTACTGTTAGGTTTGTGACAAGTGCGGTGTTAGATCAGGGGGGTCCTCGGTCACCGGTCGGTGAGGAGAGCAGCGATCTGATACCCGCGTTCGTCACAATCGGGTCCGCCCTAACCGCGGGCACACTCCTCCGGAGTGCAGCAGTGCACGCCCCCTAGTGGCCACTCCGCAAATCGTTGTTTATTTACAGCGATTCGCGGTACACGTCCACACTGCCGCAGTAAATATGCTGTGTGCGGTGTGGAAGTGGTTAACCACTTGACAACTGGGCACTTAAACCCCCTTCCTAACCAGACCAATTTTCAGCTTTCAGTGCTCTCACATTTTGAACGACAATTACTCAGTCATACTACACTGTACCCATATGAAATTTTCGTCCTTTTTTTTCACACAAATAGAGCTTTCTTTTGGTGGTATTTAATCACCATTGGGGTGTTTATTTTTTGAGCAATAAATGGAAAAATACCGAAAATGTTGAAAAAAAATGCATTTTTCTTTATTTCTGTTATAACATTTTGCAAATTAGTAATTTTTCTTCGTAAATTTTGGCCAAAATTTATACTGCTATATGTCTTTGGTAAAAATGAGATAAACACACTTTTTTTTCCTGCTTTTAAAGTATACCCATGTCACATCATACTGACTCATTAACAGCAAGTTTTACACTCTCGTGACTTTCGACTTTTAACCAGACCAATCCTTCCCCCAAATTCACGGGTCAACAGTTCACCAATTGGTGAAGGTGTGGCGTGTGTCGTATAAATGACGCCGTCACACCTGCACATGGCGCTTAGCGACATTTATTTGTTGCTAAACGCCTCACCGGTGATCCCCCGCACGTGACGACGTGAGGCCTCCTCACACGGGCGCCAATCCCGCCTGGGCTAACACTGCTTGCGCCC
>BLSH010102958.1:1162054-1178961 GCA_018402905.1 Glandirana rugosa
CGTCATGTGAAACGATATATGACACGGGTTGTAACATGAGATATGAGATGGGATGTGACATGATATATGAGACGTCATGTGACACGATATATGAGGCGGGATGTGACATGATATATGAACCGTTATGTGACACGTTATATAAGGTGTGATGCAGTGTAGGGTAGAGTATAGAGTACAATGTTGGGCACAGTATATAGCAAAGTGTACTGCGGAGTATATAGTACAGTGTAGGGAGAAGCATATAGCGCAGTGTAGGGCAGAGTATATAGTACAGTGTACTGCAGAGTATATAGTACAGTGTAGGGCAGAGTATATAGCACAGTTTACTGCAAAGTACATAGCACAGTGTAGGGTGAAGTATATAGCACAGTTTACTGCAAAGTACATAGCACAGTGTACTGTAGAGTATATAGAGCACAGTGTACTGCAGATTATTTTGTACAGTGTAGGGCGGAGTATATAGCACAGTGTACTGCGGAGTATATAGTACAGTGTAGGGTAGAGTATAGAGTACAATGTTGGGCACAGTATATAGCAAAGTGTACTGCGGAGTATATAGTACAGTGTAGGGAGAAGCATATAGAACAGTGTAGGGCAGAGTATATAGTACAGTGTACTGCGGAGTATATAGTACAGTGTAGGGCAGAGTATGTAGCACAGTGTACTGTGGAGTATATAGTACAGTGTAGGGTGAAGTATATAGCACAGTTTACTGCAAAGTACATAGCACAGTGTACTGTAGACTATATAGCACAGTGTACTGAGGAGTATATAGTACAGTGCACTGTGGCATATATAGCACAGTGTAGGGTGGAGTATATAGTACAATGTAGTGTGGAATATATTGCACAGTGTACTGCAAAGTATATAGTACAGTTTAGGGCAGAGTATATAGCACAGTGTACTGTGGAGTATATAGTAGTGTAGGGCACAGTATATAGCAGTGTACTGTGGAGTATATAGTACAGTGTAGGGTGGAGAATTTAGCACCGTGTAGGGTGAAGAATATAGCACAGTTTACTGCAAAGTACATAGCACAGTGTACTGCAGAGTATATAGCACAATGTACTGAGGAGTATATAGTACAGTGTTGGGCACAGTATATAGCAAAGTGTACTGCGGAGTATATAGTACAGTGTAGGGTAGAGTATATAGTACAGTGTTGGGCACAGTATATAGCAAAGTGTACTGTGGAGTATATAGTACAGTGTAGGGAGGAGCATATAGCACAGTGTGCTGCATAGTACACAGTACAGTGTAGGGCAGAGTATATAGCACAGTGTACTGAGTATATAGTACAGTGCACTGTGGAGTATATAGCACAGTGTACTGTAGAGTATATATCACAGTGTGCTGTGGAGTATATAGTTCAGTGTAGGGCGGAGTATATAGCCCAGTGTACTGCTTAGTATATAGCACAGTGTAGGGTGGAGTATAAATAGCACAGTGAGCTGGGGAGTATATAATACAGTGTAGGGCGGAGTATATAGCCCAGTGTACTGCTTAGTATATAGCACAGTGTAGGGCGGAGTACATAGTACAGTGTACTGCGGAGTATATAGTGCAGTGTAGGGCAGAGTATGTAGCACAGTGTACTGTGGAGTACCGTATTTTTCCGTGTATAAGACGCCCCCATGTATAAGACGCCCCCCACTTTTCCAACCCAAAATTAAGAAATCAATAATAAAACAGAGCACATTTTTATATACGGTAGTAAACACATTTTTATTTACTGTAGTAATTACTGGTTCTGCAGGTAATGTTTACATACACGTACTGTGCTATATTATGCAGCATATAACTTTATTCAGCCTCTGTTGCATCACTGCTCTCTTCTTCATCAGTTTCAATTTCTTCAACTTCAACTTCCTTTGCATCACTGCTGTCTTCTGAGTCACTATCTATATATCCTCCAATCACGGCATCAGCACCTCCTCCTCCAATCACAGCATCAGCACCTCCTCCTCCAATCACGGCATCAGCACCTCCTCCTCCAATCACGGCATCAGCACCTCCTCCTCCAATCATGGCATCAGCACCTCCACCTCCAATCACAGCTTTGGCTGACGTCAGTAACAAGGCGGAAGCCTCTTTGACAGACTACGCACCCGCGCGGCTCTCCCTTCACTCCTCACTGACTGACTGCTCACTCACTCCTCACTGCTGACCGTGTATAAGACGCCCCTCGATCTACAGTACTGCAATTTTAGCAAAAAATAGCGTCTTATACACGGAAAAATACGGTATATAGTACAGTGTAGGGTGAAGTATATAGCACAGTTTACTGCAGAGTATATAGCACAGTGTACTGAGGAGTATATAGTACAGTGCACTGTGGCGTATATAGCACAGTGTAGGGCCGACTATACAGCACAGTGTTGGGTGGAGTATATGGCACAGTGTAGGGCGGAATATATAGCACAGTGTACTGAGGATTATATAGCGCAGTGTACTGTGGAGTATATAGTACAGTGTAGGGCAGAGTATGTAGCAGCACAGTGGAGTATATAGTAGTGTAAGGCACAGTATATAGCACAGTGTACTATGGAGTATATAGTACAGTGTAGGGTGGAGTATATAGCACAGTGTAGGGTGAAGTATATATCACAGTGTACTGCAAATTACATAGCACAGTGTAGGGCAGAGTATATAGCACAGTGTACTGAGGAGTATATAGTACAGTGTAGGGTGGAGTATATAGCACAGTGTGCTGTGGAGTATATAGTACAGTGTAGGGCGGGGTATATAGCACAGTATACTGTGGCGTATATAGTACAGTGTATGGCGTAGTGTATATAGCACAGTGTACTGAGGAGTATACAACACAGTGTGCTGTGGAGTATATAGTACAGTGTAGGGCAGAGTATATAGCACAGTGTACTGCGGAGTATATAGTACAGTGTAGGACAGAGTAAATAGCACAGTGTACTGCAGGGTACATAGTACAGTGTAGTGCTGAGTATATAGCACAGTGTAGGGCAGAGTATATAGCACAGTGTACTGTGGAATACAGTTGTATGCAAAAGTTTAGGAACCCCTGACAATTTCCATGATTGTCATTTATAAATATTTGGGTGTTTGGATCAGCAATTTCATTTTGATCAAATAACTGAAGGACACAGTAATATTTCAGTAGTGAAATGAGGTTTATTGGATTAACAGAAAATGTGCAATATGCATCAAGACTAAATTAGACAGCTGCATAAATTTGGGCACCCCAACAGAAAAATCACATCAATATTTAGTAGAGCTTCCTTTAGCAGAAATAACAGCCTCTAGACACTTCCTATAGCCTGTAATGAGTGTCTGGATTCTGGATGAATGTATTTTGGACCATTCCTCCTTGCAGAACATCTCCAGTTCAGTTAGGTTTGATGGTTGCCGAGCATGGACAGCCTGCTTCAAATCGCCCCACAGATTTTCAATGATATTCAGGTCTGGGGACTGGGATGGGCATTCCAGAACATTGTACTTGTTCCTCTGCATAAATGCCCGAGTAGATTTTGAGATTTTGAGCAGTGTTTTGGGTTGTTGTCTTGTTGAAATATCCAGCCCCGGCTTTAACTTCAACTTTGTGACTGATTCCTCACAATTATTCTCAAGAATCTGCTGATATTGAGTGGAATCCATGCGACCATCAACTTTAACCAGATTCCCAGTACCGGCACTGGCCACACAGCCCCACAGCATGATGGAACCTCCACCAAATTTTACTGTGGGTAGCAAGTGTTTTTCTTGGAACGCTGTGTTCTTTTGCCGCCATGCATAACGCCTGTTAGGAGAAATGGTCTTCCAGCCTCCTGTGTGCATTCACGCGCGCTTGTGCCCGCGCCAATGGAGCCAAAACACTATTTAACCAGACAGCACCCTGCAGCGGATGCTGCCCGTTCTACACCATTTCCTAGTGTGCTCCGGTGGCTAGTTTCCTAAGACTTAATGTATCTGTGACCTGGCTTGCCTGACCCTGTTTGAACTCTACCTGCACTGACCCTCGGCCTATCTATGACCACGCTTCTGCCTGACCCTCTTGTACTTCGGTTGCCTGCCCATTAACGACCCTGCCTGTACCCAACTACCCGCTTGCCTGCTCCTTTTGTACCGCACTTGCCCGCTTGTTACTGACCCGGCCTGCATCACCAATCTTCTGCCTTGCACGAGCTCCTGGAGGATCCTCACATCATCTGCATCCATACCAGCCCTTGTGCCCCCCTGTGCTCCAGAATCTCCTGTCTACTCTATCAAGGGTTCCTGAACCAGGGCCATAAGAGAGGTTGCCCACTGCATAATCAGACTTGATCACCAGGTACGTGACAGAAACGGACAGCCATGTCTGAGTCTGAGCAGGGGCCCTCTCCACTGCATGAACTCTGTCAGCATTTGGATGGTCTCTCTCTCGAGCCGTTCAGCACCTGAAAGCAGGATACACCCAGCTGGAGACCCGTGTCCTGGAGTCTGCTTCTCCTGCCCCATCTGGGGTCTGTCAGCTCACAACGGACTCTATGGTCTCTTTTCCTCCAGAACCCACAATGCCCTTGCCAGAACGGTTCTCGGGGGACCGTAGGAAATTCCGGGCATTCCGCTGCACCTGCAAACTTTATTTCAGCTTGCAGCCTCGCACCTTCTCCCTGGAAACCACGAAGGTGGGGCTGGTGATTTTCCCTTCTACAAGATGAGCCCCAATCATGGGCCCACCGGTCCTGGAACAAGGGGCACCAGATGTATCTGACCTGTCCCGGTTCTTCCAGGCAATGGCTTGGATTTACAAAGATCCGCACCAGACGGCCACTGCTGAAGCCTCGCTCCATGCCCTCCGACAAGGCCGCCGCCTGACGGAGGATTATGCATCGGAATTCAGTCACTGGAGCATCAACATGACCTGGAATGAGGCTGCTCTGCGTCACCAGTTTAGGCTGGGCTTAGCCGACCTTCTGAAGGACGAGTTGGCCCGTGTGGGGGTGCCGTCTTCTCTGGAGAGGCTATCCAGATCGATCGGCGTCTTAGAGAACACAGAGCGGAGAGTACCAAGGTGAACCTTCGGCCCTCTTGGATGCTACCTCCGGCTTCTGGACTTCCAAGTGGCACTCTAGCCGGCTCCGCCATACCCACCTCTCCTCCAAAGCAGTTAGAACCCCAGCAGCGGGGTGTGGCAAATCTGGCACTGACCTATGAAGAGAAACAGCTCCAAAGAAATCTAGGCCTCTGCCTCTACTGTGGAGAGCAGGGGCACTTTGTGCGCTCCTGCCCGTCCAAGTTGGAGAAATGCCTTGTCTCTCCTCAACCAGTACCTGGCAACGCGGCTCACCTCACCCTCTCTCTACTCCTACAGTTCCCTGGTGGAGCCATTACCGTCCATGCTATTATAGACTCTGGTGCTTCATGGACTTAACCTTTGCTGCACAACACGGGATCCCTCTGCGACCCAAAACCCGCAGGATGGCGGTGCACCTGGCTGACGGTACAACCTTAAAATCCAGTCTAGTCTCACAGGAGACCGCTCCCCTGACCACCACGATGCTGGGAGGGCATCTAGAGCTCCTTACGCTTGATGCTATTGCCTCTCCCATCTTCCCTGTCATCCTTGGACTGCCTTGGCTCCAGGCCCATAATCTCACCATTGACTGGTCCTCAGGGAATGTCCAGTTTCAGTCCCGGTACTGCCATGAGCACTGTCTGCTCTGAACCCCCGGAATGGATCCTACCCTACTATCCATGGACCTTGACCCGAAGCCTGAGGTCCGTCAGGCCGTCCCCAGCGGCTACGATGCCTTCTTGGATGTGTTTAGTAAGAAGGGGGCTGAGGTTCTTCCTCCTCATAGACCTTATGACTGCCCCATTGAGCTTCTTCCCAATGCAGAGATCCCCTTCGGAAGGACTTACCCGCTTACAGAACTGGAACTCAGCACCCTCAAATCCTATATCGATGAGAACCTCAGGGCTTCATCCGTCCATCCACTTCCCCTGCTGGGGCAGGTATCTTTTTTGTGGAAAAGAAAGACCATTCCCTGCGCCCATGCATAGATTACCGGGAACTCAATAAAGTTGCGGCGATGAACCGTTATCCGCTTCCACTAGTTCCAGAGTTGTTCCAGCGCCTGGGGACTGCCACCATTTTTACTAAATTGGACCTCCAGGGAGCTTACAATCTGGTACGGATCAGAGAAGGCGATGAGTGGAAGACGGCCTTTCGTACCCGCTTTGGTCATTATGAGTACTTAGTAATGCCGTTTGGTCTGTGTAACGCTCCGGCCACATTCCAGCACTTCATAAATGATATCTTCAGGGACTTACTCGACCTCTTTGTCATCGCCTATCTAGATGATATTTTGATCTTTTCACCTTACCTGGAGCTCCATCGTTCTCATGTCAAACGGGTACTGGGTCGCCTCCGTCAACATGGCCTTTATGCGAAACCGGAGAAGTGCGAGTTTGAGTAGCCAAGCATACAGTTTCTGGGACTCATTTCTGTCGGAGGCATCAAGATGGACCCTCAAAAGGTCTCTGCCATCTTTGACTGGCCAGCTCCAGTTGACAAGAAAGGAATCCAGTGCTTCGTAGGATTCGCAAACTTTTACAGGAGGTTTATCTGGGGGTTCTCTTCCATCATCTCCCCTATCAAGCACTTAACCAAACAGGGTATCCCATTCCGCTGGACTCCTGAGGCACAAACAGCCTTTGAATAGCTCAAGGAGCTATTCACGTCCGCACCCATCCTTAAGCATCCGGATACTGCTCTTCCCTATGTTCTGGAAGTTGATGCATCCGAAGTGGTGGTCGGGGCAATTCTCTCTCAAAGGCAGGGTACTAGAGCACTGCTACACCCGGTAGCCTTTTTCTCACGCAAGCTATCATCCGACGAGAGAAACTATGACATGGGAGACTGTTAACTAGCTATTAAATCAGCACTAGAGGAAAGGCGGTACCTCTTAAAAGGAGCAGCACATCCAATTCTCATCTATACTGATCACCGGAACCTTGAATACCTGAGAATTAGAGTTGAGCGAACCCGGACTGTAAAGTTCTGGTCCGTACCGGACTTTGGGGTGTCCGCGCCCTGAACCCGATCCCGGACATTAAAAAAAAAAGTCTGGGTTCAGTATTCGGGTATTTTTGGCGCCTTTTCTATAGCTGCTGGGCAGCCAATCAACAAGCTTTTCACTAGTTTGCCCTTAGAAGCCATCACAGCCATGCCTACTAATGGCATGGCTGTGATTGGCCAGCGCATCATGTGACTCAGTCTCTATATGAGGCTGGAGTCACGTAGCGCCGCATGTCAGATTGTCTCAGACTAGAGTAGGTTGAGCTTCATGCCGGTGCTGTGAGGGAAAGGTTAGCGTTCACAACCATCTCTGACTGCATTAGGGAGACCTTCATTGCGGTCCTGTGAGGGAGACATTAGCGTTCAGAACCATCTTATAGTGCATTAGGGAGATGTAACTGTTTGTGCTCTGAGGGAGAGATTATCATTCTAAAACCATCTACTACTGCATTAGGGAGACGTTCCTGTTGGTGCTCTGAGGGAGAGTTTATCGTTATAAAACCATCTACTACTGCATTAGGGACAGGTTCCTGTTGGTGCTGTGAGGGAGAGATGAACATTCTAAAACCATCTACTACTGCATTAGGGGGACGTTCCTGTTGGTGCTCTGAGGGAGAGTTTATCGTTATAAAACCATCTACTACTGCATTAGGGACAGGTTCCTGTTGGTGCTGTGAGGGAGAGATGAACATTCTAAAGCCATCTACTACTGCATTAGGGACAAGTTGGTGCTCTGAGGGAGAGATTCTCGTTCTAAAACCATCTACTACTGCATTAGGGAGAGGTTCCTGTTGGTGCTCTGAGGGAGAGTTTATCGTTCTAAAACCATCTCCTACTGCATTAGGGAGAGGTTCCTGTTGGTGCTCTGTGGGAGAGTTTATCGTTATAAAATCATCTCATACTGCAGTAGGGACAGGTTCCTGTAGGTGCTGTGAAAGACAGATTATCGATCGTTCTAAAATCATCTCATACAGGTGTAGGGAGAGGTTCCTGCCGCTGGTGTGAGCGGTGCTTTTCTTGCACAAAAATAAAAAGTACATCTACAATTTTCTTTTTAAAAAAAAAAAAAAAAAGAATAATTTATTATTATTTTTTTTTAGTATTAATAAATAGTGCTACATAGTACATTTGTGTCCAGAATGAGGAGAGCGTCAAATAAGGGACATGGTCGTGGTGCTGCTGGTGTTGGTGGTGTTGCTGAAGCTTCTGTTGCAAGGATAGGACGTGGTCGATCTGTGCCAGGTACATGCACAAGTGAAACACCTTCCTCAGGTAGCCGACAGAACCTTCAACGTTATATGGTAGGCCCGAATGTTGCTCAATGAATGGTGAGGCCAGAACAAGTACAGGTAGTAGATTGGGTGGCTGACAATGCCTCCAGTTCCTTCACATTGTCTCCCACCCGGTCCCTTGATGAAAGCTCAGAGTTGGCACCTGAACCCCATGGCCATCTGTCTTTCACCTCAGCCCCTTGAAAATCAGCCAAGCAGTCTGAGCCCCAAGTCATGCAGCAGTCTCTTATGCTTTTTGATGACTCTGCTTTGCTCTGCTGTGCTGTGTGTGTGTGTGTGTGTGTGTGTGTGTGTGTGTGTCGAATGGCGCCAAAACACTATTTAACCAGACAGCACCCTGCAGCAGATGCTGTCCGTTCTACAGCGTTTCCTAGTGTGCCCCCATGGCTTGTTTCCTAAAGACTTCCTGTATCTGTCACCCGGCTTGCCTGACCCTGTTTGAACTCTGCCTGCACCGACCCTCAGCCTGTCTATTACCACGCTTCTGCCTGACCCTCTTGTACTTCAGCTGCCTGCCCGTTAATGACCCTGCCTGTACCCAACTACACGCTTGCCTGCCCCTTTTGTACCGCACTTGCCCGCTTGTTACCGACCCGGCCTGCATCACCAATCTTCTGCCTTGCACGAGCTCCTGGAGGATCCTCACAACATCATCTGCATTCATACCAGCCCTCGTCCCCCCCCCCACCCCCCCTGTGCTCCGGAATCTCCTGTCTACTCTATCAGGGGTTCCTGAACCAGGACCGTAAGAGAGGTTGCCCACTGCATAATCAGACTCCACCACCAGGTACGTAACAACGCCCCTTGTTATGACCAAATAACTCAATCTTTGTTTCATCAGTCCACAGCACCTTATTGCAAAATGAAGCTGGCTTGTCCAAATGTGCGTTTGCATACCTCAAGCCACTCCGTTTGCGGCGTGTGTGCAGAAAAGGCTTCTTTCGCATCACTCTCCCATACAGCTTCTAACTGTGCAAAGTGCGCTGAATTGTTGAACGATGCATAGTGACACCATCTGCAGCAAGTTGATGTTGTAGGTCTTTGGAGGTGGTCTGTGGGCTGTTTTTGACCGTTCTCACCATCCTTCCCCTTTGCCTCTCCAATATTTTATGTGGCCTGCCACTTCTGGCCTTAACAAGAACTGTGCCTGTGGTCTTCCATTTCCTCACTATGTTCCTCACAGTGGACACTGACAGCTTATATCTCTGCAATAACTTTTTGTAGCCTTTCCCTAAACCATAATGTAAAACAACCTTTATTTTCAGGTCATTTGAAAGTTGTTTTGAGGCCCCATGTTGCCACTCTTCAGAGGAGAGTCAAAGAGAACAACAACTTGCAATTGGCCAACTTAAATACCTTTTTCTCATGATTGGATGCACCTGTCTATGAAGTTCAAGGCTTAATGAGCTAACCAAACCAATTGTGTGTTCCAATTAATCAGTGCTAAGTAGTTACAGGTATTCAAATCAACAAAATGACAAGGGTGGCCAAATGTATGCACCTGTCTAATTTAGATTTGAGGCATATATTGCACATTTTCTGTTAGTCCAATAAACCTCATTTCACTACTGAAATATTACTGTGTCCTTCAGTTATTTTATAGATCAAAATAAAATTGCTGATCCAAACACCCAAATATTTATAAATGACAATCATGGAAATTGTCAGGGGTTCCTAAACGTTTGCATACAACTGTATATAGCACAGTGTAGGGCAGAGTATGTAGCACAGTGTATAGCGAAGTATATAGTACAGTGTAGGGCGGAGAATATAGCACAGTGTACTACAGAGTATATAGTACAGTGTAGGGTGGAGTAGCACAGTGTACTGTGGAGTATATAACAGTGTACTGCGGAATATATATTACCGTGTAGCGTGGAGTATATAGTACAGTGTAGGGTGGAATATATATCACAGCGTACTGAAGAGTATATAGCACTGTGTACAGTGGAGTATATAGCACAGTGTACTGCGCAATATATAGTACAGTATAGGGCACAGTATATAGCACAGTGTACTGTGGAGTATATAGTACAGTGTAGGGTGGAGAATCTAGCACAGTGTACTGCGGAGTATATAGTACAGTGAAGGGTGGAGTATATAGCACATTGTACGGTGGAGTATATAGCACAATGTAGGGCAGATTATATATCACAGTGTACTGCGGAGTATACAGCACAGTGTACCGCAGAATATATAGTAGAGTGTAGTATATAGTACAGTGTAGGGCGGAATACATATCACAGTGCACTGCAGAGTATATAGCACAGTGTACTGAGGAGTACAGTATATACAGTATCTCACAAAAGTGAGTACACCCCTCACATTTTTGTAAATATTTTATATCTTTTCATGTGACAACACTAAATGACACTTTGCTACAATGTTAAGTAGTGAGTGTACAGCTTGTATAACAGTATAAATTTGCTGTCCCCTCAAAATAACCAACACACAGCCATTAATGTCTAAAAGTCTGGCAACAAAAGTGAGTACACCCCTAAGTGGAAATGTCCAAAGTGTCAATATATTGTGTGGCCATCATTATTTTCCAGCACTGCCTTAACCCTATTGGGCATGGAGTTCACCAGAGCTTCACAGGTTGCCACTGGAGTCCTCTTCCACTCCTCCATGACAACATCATGGAGCTGGTGGATGTTAGAGACCTTGCACTCCTCCACCTTCCGTTTGAGGATGCCCCACAGACGCTCAATAGGGTTTAGGTCTGCAGACATGCTTGGCCAGTCCATCACCTTTACCCTCAGCTTCTTTAGCAAGGCAGTGGTCGTCTTGGAGGTGTGTTTGGGGTCGTTATCATGTTGGAATACTGCCCTGCAGCCCAGTCTCTGAAGGGAGGGGAGCATGCTCTGCTTCAGTATGTCACAGTACATTCATGGTTCCCTCAATGAACTGTAGCTCCCCAGTGCTGGCAGCGTTCATGCAGCCCCAGACCATGACACTTCCACCACCATGCTTGTCAGTAGGTAAGCCACACTTGTCTTTGTACTCTTCACATGGTTGCTGCCACACACGCTTGACACCATCTGAATCAAATACGTTTATGTTGGTTTTACCAGACCACAGGACATGGTTCCAGTAATCCATATCCTTAGTCTGCTTGTCTTCAGAAAACTGTTTATGGGCTTTCTTGTGCATCTTTAAAAGAGGCTTCCTTCTGGGATGCCATCCATGCAGACAAATTTGATGCAGTGTGTGGCGTATGGTCTGAGCACTGACAGGCTGACCCCCCCACCCCTTCAACCTCTGCAGCAATGCCGGCAGCACTCATACGTCTATTTCCCAAAGACAACCTCTGGATATGACGCTAAGCATGTGTACTCCACTTCTTTGGTCGACCATGGCAAGGCCTGTTCTGAATGGAACCTGTCTTGTTAAACCGCTGTATGGTCTTGCCCACCATGCTGCAGCTTAGTTTCAGGGTCTTGGCAATCTTCTTATAGCCTTGGCCATCTTTATGTAGAGCAACAATTCTTTTTTTCAGATCCTCAGAGAGTTCTTTGCCATGAGGTGCCATGTCGAACCTCTAGTGACCGGTATGAGAGAGTGAGAGCGATAACACCAAATTTAACACACGTGCTCAACATTCACACCTGAGACCTTGTAACACTAATGAGTCACGTGACACCGGGGAGGGAAAATGGCTAATTGCACTTGATTTGGACATTTTCACTTAGGGGTGTACTCACTTTTAGACATTAATGTCTGTGTGTTGAGTTATTTTGAGGGGACAGAAAATTTACACTGTAATACAGGCTGTACACTGACTACTTTAAAGTGTCATTTCTTTTGTGTTGTCACATGAAAATGTATAATAAAATATTTACAAAAATGTGAGGGGTGTACTCACTTTTGTGATATACTGTAGCACAGTGTACTGTGGAGTATATAGTACAGTGTAGGGCGGAGTAAATAGCAGTGTACTGCACAGTATATTGCATAGTGTACTGCGGAGTATATAACACAGTGTACTGCGGAATATATAGTACAGTATAGGGTGGCGTATATAGTACAGTGCAGGGCGGAGTATATATCACAGTGTACTGCGGAGTATATAGCACAGTGTACTGCAGAATATATAGTACAGTGTAGGATGGAGTATATAGTCAGGTCCATAAATATTGGGACATCGACACAATTCTTATCTTTTTGGCTCTATACACCACCACAATGGATTTGAAATGAAACAAACAAGATGTGCTTTAACTGCAGACTTTCAGCTTTAATTTGAGGGTATTGACATCCAAATCAGGTGAACAGTGTAGGAATTACAACAGTTTGTATATGTGCCTCCCACTCTTTAAGGGACCAAAAGTAATGGGACAGATTAACAATCATAAATCAAACTTTCACTTTTTAATACTTGGTTGCAAATCCTTTGCAGTCAATTTACAGCCTGAAGTCTGGAACGCATAGACATCACCAGATGCTGGGTTTCATCCCTGGTGATGCTCTGTCAGGCCTCTACTGCAACTGTCTTCAGTTCCTGCTTGTTCTTGGGGTATTTTCCCTTCAGTTTTGTCTTCAGCAAGTGAAATGCATGCTCAATCGGATTCAGGTCAGGTGATTGACTTGGCCATTGCATAACATCCCACTTCTTTCCCTTAAAAAACTCTTTGGTTGCATTCGCAGTATGCTTCGGGTCATTGTCCATCTGCACTGTGAAGCACCGTCCAATGAGTTCTGAAGCATTTGGCTGAATATGAGCAGATAATATTGCCTGATACACTTCAGAATTCATCCTGCTGCTTTTGTCAGCAGTCACATCATCAATAAATACAAGAGAACCAGTTCCATTGGCAGCCATACATGCCCACGCCATGACACTACCACCACCATGCTTCACTGATGAGGTGGTATGCTTTGGATCATGAGCAGTTCCTTTCCTTCTCCATACTCTTCTCTTCCCATCACTCTGGTACAAGTTGATCTTGGTCTCATCTGTCCATAGGATGTTGTTCCAGAACTGTGAAGGCTTTTTTAGATGTTGTTTGGCAAACTCTATGCTGGCCTTCCTGTGTTTGAGGCTCACCAATGGTTTACATCTTGTGGTGAATCCTCTGTATTCACTCTGGTGAAGTCTTCTCTTGATTGTTGACTTTGACACACATACACCTACCTCCTGGAGAGTGTTCTTGATCTGGCCAACTATTGTGAAGGGTGTTTTCTTCACCAGGGAAATAATTCTTCAGTCAACCACCACAGTTGTTTTCCGTGGTCTACCGGGTCTTTTGGCGTTGCTGAGCTCACCGGTGCGTTCTTTCTTTTTAAGTATGTCCCAAACAGTTGATTTGGCCACACCTAACGTTTTTGCTATCTCTCTGATGGGCTTGTTTTGTTTTTTCAGCCTAATGATGGCTTGCTTCACTGGTAGTGACAGCTCTTTGGATGAGAGTTGACAGCAACAGATTCCAAATGCAAATTGCACACTTGAAATGAACTCTGGACCTTTTATCTGCTCCTTGTAAATGGGATAATGAGGGAATAACACACACCTGGCCATGGAACAGCTGAGCAGCCAATTGTCCCATTTACTTTTGGTCCCTTAAAAAGTGGGAGGCACATATACAAACTGTTGTAATTCCTACGCCGTTCACCTGATTTGGATGTAAATGCCCTCAAAGTAAAGCTGAAAGTCTGCAGTTAAAGCACATCTTGTTTGTTTCATTTCAAATCCATTGTGGTGGTGTATAGAGCCAAAAAGATTAGAATTGTGTCGATGTTCCAATATTTATGGACCTGACTGTAGCACTCTGTAGGGCAGAGTATATAGCACAGTGCATCCGGTGTGATCATTTTTTTATGATTTGCACCATAGCTTGTAGACTCTATAACTTTCACACAGACTAAATAATATCCTCTAATTTGGGTATTTTTAACAAAGATATCTATCAGTATAAATTTTGGCCCAAATTTATGAACAAGAATTACTTATTTGCAAAATTTTATAATAGAAACTAAAAAAAAGTTTTTTTTTCAAAATGTTCGCTCTTTTTTTAATTATATCAAAAAATTAAAATCCCAGTGGTAATTAAATACCACCAAAAGAAAGCTCTACTTGCGTGAAAAAATTATATCAATTTGGTTTGGGTACAGTGTTGCATGACTGAGTAATTGTCATTCAAAGTGTGAGAGCACTGAAAGCTAAAAGTTGGTCTGGGCAGGAAGGGGTGAAAGTGCCCTGTATTGTAGTGGTTAAGGGGAACCCTATGACAGAATTAAGAAATAAAACCTCATGGTATCCCACCAAAATTCAAACCAGGCCCTTTGCGTCCCCCACTCCAAAGCACCTTGTCACCGCGTTTTGACAGTTTTTTAATAGGCAAGGGCGGGGCCATCTGGTGACGTAACCAGCTGACCCCACCCCCTCTGATGTCACATGACGTTAGAAGGGATGGGCGGGGCCACCCGGTTACATCACAGGGTGATCCTGCCCTTGCCTATAAATAAACTTTCAAAGTGTAGAGAGCACATACGGCGGGTAGCCTTCAATGGAGGAGGAAACGTTTTTTATTCTCTATTTTTCATGTCCGTTTGGCGGCATAATTGAAGATGGATTACATCGCGGAACACTTTTTTTATTTTTTAATAAAGGAATTGTCAAAAACTGTCTCTTGTGGTTTTTCGTTTTTTACACTTTTTTTTTTTTTGGTGAATGGGTAAGGGGTACTATATAGCCGATACCCATTCACATATGGGGCGCCGTAATCTGGGGGTCCCCTTGTTAACAGAGGCTTCCAGATTCCAATAAGCCCCAACGCCCGCAGACCCCGACAACCACAACCCAGGGTTGTTGGGAAGAGGGCTTGTCCCCATCAACATGGGGACAAGGTGCTTTGGGGTGGGGGGGTGCAGAGCCCCCCCTGTCCTAAAGCACCCACCCCCACATGTTGAGGGCATATGGCCTGGTTCGTTCCAGGAGGGGGGGTTGCTCGCATGTCCATCTATCCTGACCTGCCAGTCTGCCTGTTTGGATGGTCTGGTATGGATCTTGGGGGGGACCCTGCGCCATTTAAAAAAAAAAAAATTGGCGTGGAGTTCCCCTTAAAACCCATACCAGACTCGAAGGCCTGGTATGGACTGCGGGGGACCGCACACCGTTTTTCTTTTCATTTTTTAAAATCTGTATTGCCGGGAGCCGGCAATACATTAGAGCCATTTTTTCCTTTAGAGATGTCATTATTGCTGCAGCACTGTTCTACACACCACACAGATGCGCCACTTTACAGGCAGACTAAGAGGACCCCCAGGCACGATATTTAAAGGAATATTTCATTTTTATTGTTTCACTTTAAGCATTATTAAAATCACTGCTCCTGAAAAAACAATTGTTTTAAAAACTTTTTTTGCATTGATATGTTCCCTAGGGCAGTACCCAGGTCCCCATACATTTTCATTGCATAGTTTGCTGGAAAGGGTGTAGCAGTGTGCAGAGGGTCCATCCAGAATTTGTAGTGCTAATATGTGGTCACACCCCTTTAGCACCTTATAGTTTAACCACCTCAATACCATAGGACGCCATATGACGTCCTTGACATTGAGTGGCGATACCTGAATGGTGCCTTCAGCTACAGGCACCATTCAGATACCGTTGTTTAGTGCGATTCTCTTTCAGATAAAAGTGGTCTTAGCGGCGGATGCGCCGCAAGATCAGTGTTATCGGTGGCGGGAGAGGTGCCCCCCCTCCCGCCACTTTCCTGTCATCTCCACCACTTACCGGACCGTCGGCAGTGGCAGAGATGATCAAGTCCGTCCCCCCCCCCCCCTCCACAGGAAGCCGAGTGAGCGGAAGATGCCGCTCACTCTGCTCCATAACATTGCAGGGCGGAAAGTCCCTTCCACCCAATGCTCTTAAAGGGCCCATTTTTTTTAACTGCCATTTCTTTTTTAATATTTTATTTTTTTTTGCATTTAATTGTAAATATGAGATCTGAGGTCTTTTTGACCCCCAGATCTCATATTTAAGTGTTCCTGGCATGCTTTTTTTCTATTACAAGGAATGTGTACATTTATTGTAAAAATAATAAAAGTGATCAAATTTTTTTTTTAAAAAAAGACCGGTGTGAAATTAAAAAATAAAAAGTAAAATAAATAAAAAATTTAAAGCACCCCGTCCTTGCGAGCTCGCGCACAGAAGCGAACGCATACGTAAGTCCCGCTCCCATATGAAAACGGTGTTCAAACCACACATGTGAGGTATCGCTGCGATCGTTAGAGCGAGAGCAATCATTTTAGCACTAGACCGCTGTTTGAAACGTTGGATTTTTAGAGGTAACCGCTGCAAATTTTTACAGATGTCCAATGGTCAAAACTCAATGTCTCCTCTAGATCACGATTTTACTAACGAGAGCGAGATTGCTAGCGTCGCTATGGAGTGTACACACCAAACTTGTGGCAAAAGTATACCCTCGCCCTGAATGCATACGCAAGCGAAGACACGCGCTCGAGCGTTCCTGCCCCACGAAATTTAAAAAATAAATAAAATGAAAAATAAAAAATTAAAGTGTGGCCAGAAAAAAATTTTTTTTTTAAACTAGTGAAAATAATAAAAATGTTATTTACAT
>BLSH010102958.1:1192779-1209931 GCA_018402905.1 Glandirana rugosa
TCCGTGTCTGTCTGTTGTTCTCCTGAAAACTGTCCTTCTCTTCCCCCCTCGACTTCAACGTCGGACCACTAGTCCATACCGAAAGATGTCGCTTGGAAGCCAACCGAACAGGGAGGTTCTTCGACCGTGGCATGGATATTAGATTCAGGTTCCCAAGAGTTGTCTTCTGGGCCATAACCCTTCCACTTGATTGAGAATTGGGTCTGACCTTGTCTCCTCCTGCAATCCAGGACAGCCTCAACCTCATACTCTTAATTTCCATCAATGAGGACCGGCTCTGGTGGTCTAGACCCTCTATCAGGGAAGGGATCAGTCATGGCAGGCTTCAATAAGGCAACATAAAAGACAGGGTGAATCTTTAAAGAGTCAGGTAGAGAAAGTTCATACGATACTTCATTGATAACTCTTCACCGAGAAGGGGCCGATGAATTTGGGTGCCAGCTTCTTGGAGGGACAAGCCAACCGAAGGTTCGCTGTAGAAAGCCATACCTGATCACCAGGCTGCAACTTCAGCTCCCCCCTTCTCTTCCTGTCAAAAGTCCTCTTGTTGTCTGTCTGTGCCTTGGCGATTGCTTCCTGAAGAATCTTGTTGTTCCGACCCAAGAAGTCTGCTACACTCTGAACTGCTGGAACTGTAGATTCAGGAATGATATCAGGCAGGAAAGATGGGTAAAAGCCACAGTTTGCAAAGAATGGGGATTGTCCCGTGGCCAAATGACTGGCATTATTATAGGCAAACTCCGCAAGTGGTAGCAAAGATACCCAATCATCCTAGGAGAAGGACGTGAAACAGCGGAGATACTGCTCCAGAGTTTGATTGGTGCGTTCTGTCTGCCCGTTGGTCTGCGGATGATAGGCCGAAGAGAATGCCAGCTTAATCTGTAGTAGTTCACACAAGGCTTTCCAGAAGCGGGAAGTGAACTGGACCCCCTGGTCCGACACCAAGTTGGCAGGTACTCCGTGCAGCCTAACAATCTCCTAAATGAAGACTAGGGCAGTCTCTGCAGCAGACGGGGTGTTCTTAAAGGGTAAGAAGTGAGCCATCTTAGACAGGCGATCAACAACCACAAATATTGCTGTGCAACCTTTGGAAGGTGGTAGTTCAACAACAAAGTCCATAGAGATCATCTGCCAGGGTCTGTCTGGGATTGGCAAGGGTTTGAGTAGACCCCAGGCTTGACTTCTTACTATCTTGTTCTGGATACAGACAGGGCATGGATTTACATATTTCCTGTAAAAATCCTCCAACTTAGGCCACCAGAAAGTATGCTGCACAAGTTCTGTGGCCTTGTGAATGCCAAAATGACCTGCCATGGGGTGGTCATGCAGGTTCTTTAGCACTTGTACCCGAACATTCTCCGATACGAAGATTCGATCTCCTCTCCAAAGCAGATTATCCTGGCAAGCGAGGGTTAACCCGGCAGGACTGGACTGGGACATGGAGGCCTGTTTAATTTGTGACAGGAGATCCGCTTGTAAGAGAAGGAAGCTACCTGCTGGCAGGATGGTATCAGGAACAGAGGAATCCTTCGGCCCATCATACATCCGGGAAAAGGCATCAGGCTTGCTTTTCTTTGACCCGGGACGGTATATAATGTGGAAGTTGCAGTGAGAGAAGAACAAGGCCCATCTGGCTTGATGTGGTCTCAGGCGTTTGGCTGAAGGTAAATACTCAAGATTCTTGTGCTCAGTATAAATAAGAATTGGATGAGTTGCACCTTCCAGAAGATACCTCCACTCTAAGGCAGCTTTGATGGCCAAAAGTTCTCGATCTCCGACGTCATCATTCTTTTCAGCCGGAGAGAGCTTCCGTGAAAAAAATGCCACAGGATGCAGGGTGTCCTTGATTCCCTGCCGCTGGGATATAACTGCTCCCACTGCAATTTTGGAAGCATCAACCTCAAGGACGTAAGGCAATGCAGGATCCGGATGACTCAAAATTGGAGCAGAAGTAAACCATCTCTTAAGGGTTTCAAAAGCGTCTTGGGCCTCAGAGTTCCAGCAGAAATGGGAGCTTTGCTTGGTCAGTCGCGTGATAGGGGAGATGGTGGAAAACCCCTTGATGAATTTCCGATAGAAATTTGCAAACCCCACAAAGCACTGTACTCCCTTCTTGTCTGTGGGTACTGGCCAGTCGATCACAGCAAAGACCTTCTGTGGCTCCATCTCTATCCCTGTAGGAGAGATAATCAGGCCCAGAAATTGGATACTCCCCTTTTCAAATTCACATTTCTCTGGCTTGGCAAACAGTCTGTGTTGGCGGAGTATCTCTAGCACTTGCTTGACATGGCCGCGATGCTGATCAAGGGATCCAGAGAAAATCAGGATGTCGTCCAGGTATACAATCAGGGACTTTTTGGACATTTTCGTGAACACATCGTTAATGAAGTGCTGGAAGGTGGCAGGTGCATTACAAAATCCAAAGGGCATTACTAGATATTCGTAATCTCCGAACCTGGTGCGAAAAGTAGTTTTCCATTCATCCCCCTCTCTGATGCGCACCAGATTGTAAGCCCCACTCAAGTCCATTTTAGTGAAGATGCAGGCAGATCTCAGTCTCTGGAATAGTTCGGTCATCAGAGGCAGGGGGTAACGGTTCTTATTCAGTTCTCTATAGTCCACACATGGCCCAAGTGACTGATCTTTCTTAGCGACAAAGAATATTCCTGCTCCGGCAGGGGACTTGGAAGGACAAATGAACCCTTTCTCAAGATTTTCGTCAATATAGTCCTTTAAAGATTCTTGCTCCCGTTCGGTTAGTGGAAAGATACGTCCAAACGGGACCTCAGCTCCAGGAAGGAGATGAATCAGACAGTCATAAGGCCGATGAGGGGGAAGCGTGTCTGCCCCTTGCTTGCTGAACACTTCCAGGAACAGGTGGTACGGTTCAGGTACTGACTGACGAATCTCTGGGTCCATGTTGAGGCATAATAGAGCCGGAGGGGTGACAATCGTGTTGGAGGTGCAATGTCTCTGACAACAGGAGGAAGAGAACTTGACTTCACCAGTAGTCCAATTAATTTGTGGATCATAAGCTTGGAGCCACTGAAGCCCCAAAATGACTGGAAAGAGTGGAGAGGAGATGGCATCCAAGCTTAACAGTTCCATATGATGTGCAGATCTGACGGGCAACAAAGGGGTCTCCTGGGTGATCAGTCCAGACTTGATATGGGACTTGTCAGCAAGATAGACTGAAAGGTCATGCGTTTTGGGCTGCAGGGGGATGCTGTTTTGCTGGGCGAACTGGAGATCAATAAAGCAACTGCATGCTCCAGAGTCCATGATGGCGCTGACTACGAGGGTTCTTCCCGGCAGCTGGAACGAGATAGTTAGAGGGACGTGAGTGGCATTGGCAGACAGGGTAGACAGGCTGGTAGGAATAAGAGGTGCGGACTTACGGGTCTTGGCGGGGCAATTGCGAACATAATGTCCCATCTATCCGCAGTACAGGCACAAATTATTCTGCCGGCGCCGGAGTTGCTCTTCAGGTGTCAGCGAGGGTCGCATCAATCCCAATTGCATCGGTTCAGGTTCCGGAATGTTAGGAACCGACATGGTGGCAGCTGGACTGAAGGAGGCGTGCATACGAACTCTAGGCAGCATCCAGGTAGGCCTGTGAGGTTGTGCAGCTCTCTCGGCTCGTCACTCACGGAGCCATCGATCAATTTGAATGGACAGGGTAATCAGTCCTTTCAGAGTGTTGGGGGTTCCCACTCTAGCAAGCTCATCCTTAAGCCCATCAGAGAGCCCCATGTGAAACTGGTGTCGCAGAGCTGCATCATTCCACTGGGTGTCTGCGTTCCAGCGTCTGAAGTCTGTAACATAGTCCTCGGCCGCTCTGCAGCCTTGCTGGAACGCATGCAGGGCAGCTTCTGCGGTGGTGGTATGCTGCAGGTCATCATACAGCTGAGCCATGGCATCAAAGAAAGCTTACAGGGTCTGTACTTGTGCGTGATTCTCCTCCAACAGCCTGTGGGCCCAGGATTGTGGTTCTCCCTGAAGCAGGGCGATGACGTACCCTACTTTGGTAACCTCCAGGGAAAAAGTCAGTGGTTGCAGGGCGAAAAACAGCTGGCAGGCATTCCAAAAAGCACAAAACTTGGTCCGGTCCCCGGAGAATCTTTCAGGCATGGGGGCCCTGGGCTCAGGGGGCAGCATGACCACAGAAGGACTGGCGCTGGCCTGAGTGGAGAAGGCTTGAGCTGCAGAGGTGGATGCCATGCTGGGAGCAGGTGAAGGGGTCTGGACTTGTGCCTCCAGTCTGGTGTAGCCTTCCTGCAAGGACCTGATGGCTTGAGTAAGTGCAGCAAGGTGCTGGCAGATCTCCTCCATGGAAGTGGTTCCTCCCACAGGCTCAGACATGGCTGTTTGATACTGTAATGAGGACCACAAACCTGATAGTTGAGCCTGTCTCTTGTAGAAGGAGACCTCTCATACAGCCCTGGCTCAGAGCCCACTGGAGTGGGGACAGTGGTCTCGTGAGCACAGCAAGGTAGGTGTGCCTCTTGTCAGCAGCTGTAGACCGGATGCTGGAAGCAGAGCCTGGAACACTGGATAGCAGACGGGCTGGAATAGGAACAACAGCAGACGATCAGCAATCACAGTAGCTGGATGCAGGCAGGCTGAAACACTTGACAGCGGACAGCTGGAACACAGCAGCAGATCAGCAATCACAGTAGCTGGATACAGGTAGGCAGAAGAGGCATGAGACAAGCCGGGTCGAGCACAGATCAGCAAGCAGGCAGAATCAGCAGACAAGGGATTGTCGGAGAACAGGCCGGGTTCAGTAACAGGTGTCAGGCTGGCAGAAGAAGCAACATCAAACAAGCCGGGTCAGGATTGGAGAAGGTAGAATGGTCCAGGCAAGCCGGGTCGAGCAGGTAGTTGATCAGGTAGCAAATAACAGATAGCAGGTATCAGGATCGGACTAGCTGCAGATCAAACAGCACTTCAGGCAAAGTCTGACTTTTTAAAGGTGATGTGCTGACAGAGATGCTGGGTCCCAGTGTCCTCCTGCTCTGTCGGATTCTGGGTCTTAGAGTCCTCCTGCTCTTGGTGTCCTGACAACATCCCTGCGCATGCGTACATGTGTGCGCTTCTGAGCGGTCGTGGGAACCTTCGTTTGAATCCGTGCACGTGTGCGCACAAGCGTGCGCGATTGCAACGCTCATCTGGATCCCTGACAGTGTGAGAAATAACTTTTTTGTGCAAAAAAAAAAAAAAAAAATCTTAATTTTCCCAAGCATTGTGGGAAAAAAATACAACTTCAAAAAACTCGCTATACCTCATACTAAATACCTTGGAATGTCTACTTTTCAAAAAGGGGTCTTTTGGGGGGCATTTGTACTTTCCTGACATTTCAGGGCCTCAAGAAATGAGATTTCAGCCGTCACTGCATCAGGTGTGATCAATTTTCAATGATTGGCACCATAGTTTGTAGACTCTCTAACTTGCACACAGACCAAATAATATACACTTATTTGGGTTATTTTTACCAAAGATAGGTAGCAGTATAGGTTTTGGCCCAAATTTATGAACAAAAATTACTTATTTGCAAAATTTTATCATAGAAACTAAAAAAGTGTTTTTTTTTTCAAAATGTTTGCACTTTTTTCACTTATGTCACAAAAAAATAAAAATCCCAGAGGTTATTTTCACCATAAGAAAGCTTTATTTGATTGGGGAAAAAATGATAAAAATTTTGTTTGGGTACAGTGTAGCACGAGAGAGTAATTGTCATTCAGAGTGTGAGAGCGCTGAAAGCTGAAAATTGGTCTGGGCAGGAAGGGGGTATAAACGTCCTGTATTGAAGTGGTTAACAGCAAAAAGGCACGATTAAAGCACATTGCCCACAAAAGACGAGAATGGTTACGGATGACACAGAGAAGGCAGCTGTACCAAATGCTTTCTTCTCCTCAATTTTTATGCAGGAAAAGGAAGGGTATATCGACTGTGACAGTGTTGTTAGTGATACATCACAGGGCAGAGGCCGGGTGAAGCAAAGATTTAATAAACTTAATACAAATAAATCACCCGGACCGGATGGCTTACACCTGAGAGTCCTCAGAGAACTCAGTCAGGTTATAGCCAGACCATTGTTCCTAATCTTTGCGGACAGCATAGTGACAGGAATTGTACCAGTTGATTGGAGAAGAGCCAATGTGGTACCAATATTCAAAAAAGGACAAACAAATCCCTGGAAACTACAGGCCAGTCAGCCAAACTTTAATAGTGGGTAAATAATTGGAGGGGATGATAAGGGACTATTTCCAAAAATTTACTAAACAAAAAAATAGTAGTTATCAGCATGGGTTTACAAAAGGACATTCTTGCCAGACCAATCTGTTAACATTCTATGGGTAAGTGAGCTACCATCTAGACCGGGGAAGGCCTGTGGATACAGTCCCCCATAAACACTTAATTTACAAGCTGAGGTCTGCAGGCATGGACCATAAGGTTTGTTCTTGGGTAAAAAACTGGTTACAGGGTGGTGAAAAGGGTGGTGATAAATAATGTGTACTCAAACTGGTCTGGAGTGGTAAGTGGGGTACCCCAAGGTTCTGTATTGGGACCAATTCTATTTACTTTATTCATAAATGATATAGAGGATGGGGTGAATAGTTCAACCTCAATTTTTGCGGACGACAAAATTAAGCAGGGCAATAACTTCACATCAAGATATAGAAATTTTACTGAAAGACCTGAACAAAATAATGGAGTGGGCAAATACATGGTAAATGAGGTTTAATGCAGAGAAATTTAAAGTAATGCACTTGTGGGCAAAAAAACATAAATGCAAATTACTCACTAGGGGGAGACCACTAGGGGAAATCAAGGATGGAGAAAGATCTGGGGGTCATAGTAGATGGCAGATTGAGCAATAGCATGCAATGTCAAGCTGCAACTACCAAAGCCAGCAGAATATTAGTATGCATAAAAAAAAGGGATTTTTTGTATAACTTACCGTAAAATCCTTTTCTCTGAGTTCACTGACAGACACAGCCTTCTTATGACACATGGGGTTATGCTCATCCTACTAGGAGTTGATTCTTCAGGAGACCGCAGCTCCCAAAGGGAACCAGGTCTACTCCTTGCACTAGGCAAAAGAAAACTGATGTGCTATGCAGAGCAGGGGGATTATATGCTGAGGTGAGGACGGCCCCCTGGGAGGGGCCAACCTACGCTTTTGTTTGTTTTTGCCTAGTCTACTCCTAGTAGGATGAGCATAACCCCATGTGTCATAAGAAGGCTGTGTCTGTCAGTGAACGGAAGAGAAAGGGATACATTCCAGAGATAAAATGATAATCCTACCACCTTATAAAACCCTGTTTAGACCACATCTGGAGTACTCTGTCCAGTTCTG
This sequence comes from Glandirana rugosa, assembly GCA_018402905.1. NCBI lineage: Eukaryota > Metazoa > Chordata > Amphibia > Anura > Ranidae > Glandirana > Glandirana rugosa. The sequence goes on from BLSH010102958.1 coordinate 1,200,143, forward strand.
GTCACCAGTCCTCAGAAGGGATCTGCTGGAACTGGAGAGAATCCAAAGAAGGGCAACAAATCTAATAAGGGGACTGGAGGACCTCAATTACGAGAAACAACTGCAAGCTCTGAATTCTCATTGTAGAAACAATGCTTGAGAGGAGTTATGATAGTGATTTATAAATACCTCAATGGTGATCCCAGCACTGTCGGTGCAATAAGGATGTGGAACTCTCTTCCACAATTGGTGGTGGCAGCGGGGAGTATAGATATTTTTAAGAGACTCCTGGATGTGCATCTTAAAGAACACAACATACAAGGATATGGGAAATAATTATAGACACTGACACACATGCACCTACACAGGTTAAACTGGATGGAATATTCTCTTTATTCAACCTTACCTACTGTGTATTTATGACTGAGGGTTCTTCTGCAGGGGCAGCTGAGGGCTGCTGTTTCAGGATCACATTTTGGTGGAGTCTCATTGTTGACTTTTCATTTTGGTGGAGTCTTAATCTGACCATCACATTTTTGGGGAGTCTCAAGCTATCTTTTGCCTTGTTCTAGTTTGTTTATTTATTTTATTATGACTGGGAGAGTTGATGGCTGATGTCCAGTCTTAATGTGAACTTCACATTTTGATGGAGTCTTAAGCTGTCTTTTTCCTTCTTCTGGTTTGTTCCTTTTCATTTTCTTTTGCCTGGGATGACTGGAGGTCATTCCAGGCAAACGGAGGCTGACAGATGTCCAGGATCACATTTTGGTGAAGTCTCAATGTGGACGTCACATTTCAGTGGATTCTCAATGTGGATGTCACATTTCAGTGGAGTCTCAATGTCGATGTCACATGTGGACATCATATTCCTGTGGAGTTACAATGTGGACATCATATTCCTGTGGTTACAATGTGGACGTCACATTTTGATGGGATCTCAATGTGGACTCTCAATGTAAACCCCACATTTTGGGGGAGTATCAAGCTGTTTGTCTTTTTCTTAAATATTTTTTTATTTTAGTTACATAGGTTGAAAAAAAAAGACACAAGTCCATCTAGTTCAACCAACAATAAAAAAGCAACCACCATACAATTCCATAGACACAATCCTATACCCACAGTTGATCCAATTTGCTACAGCAGGGGAAAAAATACCTCCTTATCCCCCCAAGAGGCAACCGGATATTACCTGGATCAACTTTACCTATAACTTAGTATCCAGTATATTATGTACATTTAGAAAAGAATCCAGGCCTTTTTAAAAGCAATCTACTGAGCTGGGCAGAACCACCTCTGGAGGGAGTCTATTCCACATTTTCAAAGCTCTTACTATTTGGAGATGAAATCTCTCTTCCTCTAGACGTAAAGAGTGCCCCCTTGTCCTCTGCGATGACCTTTAAGTGAATACCTCAACACCAAATTCACTATATGGACCCCTTATGTATTTGTACATGTTGATCATATCCCCCTTAATCTCCTTCTCAAGAGAGAATAAATTCAATTCCTCTAATCTTTCCTCATAGCTAACTTCCTCCATGCTTCTTATTAGTATGGTTGCCCTTCTCTGCCCTTTCTCCAGCTCCCCGATATCCTTTTTGAGAACTGGTGCCCAAAACTGAACTGCATATTCCAGATGAGGTCTTCCTAATGATTTGTACAGGGGCAAAATTATATCTCTCTCTTTCTCTGGAGTCCATACCTCTCAATACAAGAAAGGACTTTGCTTGCTTTGAAAACTGCAGCTTGGCATTGCATGTCATTATTAAGCTTATGATCTACCAAAGCCCCCAGATCCTTCGCATATACTCTTTCACAGATATGACGTGGTTGAAATCTCATCTTCACTTTCCTTACGTGTTCTCTGGCTGGTCGCCTTGGCCTTTGTCCCAGGATTGGGCTCCATTGTCCCCGCCTCAGCCCCCGGGTTGGGACGCCACTCTGGGTGCCCACTGTCCCATGGATACTTGTTGGGACAATTGTGAAGCTGACATGTAAGAACACCCTCATTGGCTTTTTTCTTTTTACCAAAGATCTTTTTCTGTGTAATTTACTAATATACCCTCTGTATTATCTATATCCATAGACTAATTGTGATATGATACTCCTGACGAGAGGACGGATCCTCGTAAACGAGTATTGTGTATAGTGCAACACCTTGAACGGCATAGCATACAATTGCTGTGCATCTGTTTTCATTTATTTCACTATGTACCTATTATGATCAATTGTCAGCCTTCTGTCATTGTTCTGCTACTTGACATTAACATTAAACCTCATTTACCAGATGATGACTGATGTCCAGGATAACATTTTCATAACACTCATTGTGGGCTGCACATGTTGGTGGAGTCTCATTGTGGGCTGCATATGTTGGTGGAGTCTCATTGTGGGCTGCACATGTTGTTGGAGTCTCATTGTGGGCTGCACATGTTTTCTTATGCCTGGGATGACTGGGGGTTCTTCTGCAGGGGGGTGGTTGGCTGATGTTCGGTGGTCGCATTTTCATGGTGTCTCATTGTGGACTTCTCATTTTGGTGGAGTTTTAATCTGATCATAACATTATGGGGGAATCTCAAGCAGTCTTTTGCCTTGTTTTAGTTTGTTTCTTTGTCATTTTTCTTTGAGCGGGATGACTGGAGGTTCTTCTGCAGGGAGAGTTGATGGTTGATATCCAGTGTCAATGTGGACTTCACATTTTGGTGTAGTCCTAAGCGGTCTATTGCTGTCTTCTGGTTTTTCTTTTGCCTGGGCTGACTTGTGGTTCTAATGCAGGTGAAGCTGGCTGATGTCCAGGATCAAATTTTGGTGCAGTAGAATTGTGAGCTTCACATGTTGGTGGAGTCTCATTGTGAATTTCACATGTTGGAGGAGTCTCAAGCTGTCTGTTGCCTTGTTCTTTTTTGTTTTCTTTTGCCTGGGATGACTGCGGATTCTTTTGCAGGGGGAGCTGGTAGCTGATGTCCGGGATCATATTTTTGGTGGCGTCTCATTGTGCACTCTAAATGCTGGTGGATTCTCATTGTGGACTTCACATGTTGGTGGAGTCTTAATCTGAACATTACCTTTTCGGGGAGTCTCAGGCTGTCAATTGCTTTGTTGTAGTTTGTTTATCGCTTTCTTTTAGCTGGGATGACTGGAGGTTCCTCTACAGGGGGAGTTGCTGGCTGATGTCAAGTCTCAATGTGGACTTCACATTTTGGTGGAGACTCAATGTGCCCCCCCATCTGTCCTCACTGGGCTTGGGCGACCACAGCAAGAGTCAATGGCTCCCGCTGCGGCCTGTCCAATGAGGAGAGACAGCCGAGGAAGTACTTTTGTGTGTATTGTTGGATCGAGATCGGGTTCAGGTAAGTATAAGGAAACGGGGGCTGTACGCATGCATTAAGGTAAAAAAACCTTCTGCCTTCAGAGCCACTTTAAAGCCACTTTTTCTATTGTTCCCCCAATCCGATTTGAACTTCATCTTAGGCCTCTAAGCATGCTGAATCATAGCAAGGCTTTTATTGAACAGGTATATATAAAAAAATATACAAAATATATAAATACATAATACTAAGGATTGATCTTAGAGATACAAGGTAAGCTGACATCTTGCTTTCATCCTTAGACAGTCTGAGAGTAGGAGGTATTCGTTTTCTTCAAAGCTTCTAGGAAAAGCTGCTCATCTTCTAGAAAGTCCCGATCCTAAAAGGGATTTGGAAAAAGGATGATTAGCAGCAGAATTGGCTTGGCCTCCTGACATTAATTATGTATTGTGTGAAGTCCCTGCTTCTAACAGACTGCAGTGCAGACAGACAAAGGGCACATTTTTCTCCTGAATGATGAGTGTACCTGAATTAGACTGTCTCAAGGCGTTCTTAGTTAAATATTATAGTGTAACTGTAGACACTAAACATCAAGTTTAGTGTCACTTACACTAACTACAAGGCATCTCCAGATGGTTGCATATTACGCAAACTTCTAGAGTAGACAATACTAACTGAGCAACAATGGTTTTGGTTTATGGCCTGCCGTTTCCTGCCTCAGAAATTCCCAGTGATGCTGCCCATTACAGTAATAGGCCAGTGGTGAGGCACAACAGGTTACATAGTTAGTCAGGTTGAAAAAAGACAAAATCCATTTAGTTCAACTAATAAAAAGAATGTATGAACATGCTAGCTTCCTTGGGGTTTCAGAGATCTTGAGACACAAGGGACCCCAGGATATTAACACTTCCAGGAGGTGATGGTTTCCCTGTAGACTTCACATGAAAATTTGTTAGGATTGCAGCAGCATTCGGGGCTGCAGCTAGCAGGAAGGGGGAGTATTTACACTTTTTTACAGCTATACCTTGACTGAGCACTTTTAGTTTATCAACAGAGTTGCTCTGAGGCGGGGGGTCAGCAACTAGTAGATCGTGGCCTGACCCACCATCCCAGTGCATTAGAGTGCAATGCAGAGGAACTACTTGTAAAGTTGGAGCTGTAGTAGGGAGTAAGAGCCATGCGGAGTGATACCAACTGTACTCCACCTCGTATACTGGCTAGTGGTCTCTGGTGACAGCAACAGAATAAAAGAGATCTTCAGGTCAGTGTAAAGCAATACACTGGGCATAATAGTATAGGGCTGCTTACACAGTGATGTGCTGCGGTTTACCCACACTGTGGGTGCAGTGCCGTGTATCTGTAGCTTTCCTGCGAGTTTGCTGCACTAAGCCATAGACTTCAATTATATCCTGCGGGTTTGGTGCACTTTTTGAATGCGTTGAAGAGTTTTAGTGTGCTTTCAGAACGTGCACCACACCTGCAGGATATAATAGAAGTCTATAGCAAACTCAGAAGGGTCGCAGATGCACAACGGGTGCAGGTAAACCGCAGCACATCAGTGTGAAAACAGCCTTATAGGGGGCTCAGAACAGTAAGGGTTCATTTACATTTGTAGTATGGGGGTTGGTAAAACCCCATAGTTAAGATGTGTTTTATCACCCCTGACCCAACAGCACCCCCTTTAGCTGCAGTGGCCAGGGGTGTACACATGTCGCAGCTGCAGCAGGAGTTATACGACCTCTCAGGGTTTATGAGTGTAGCACGTGCCAAGCATGGCCCTTTCAATTGAATGAGGCCACTCTGCAAATGCCCTGCAACCCTGTCCAGTGCAGAAAACAAGGGGTTAAAGCAGGCAGAAATGTGTTGCTTTCTTACCACCTGCTTTAACTTGGATCTCGCAGAAGCATGCAGTTGCGGGGCGCTTGCAGAGTGGCCCCATTTACTTGAATGGGTGAAGTTTAGCAGGCAGTAGTACCCACCAAAAAAAACAAACAGAGGACTTAATTCCTGCTGCAGCATGTGTACACCTTTGGCTGCTGCCATAAAAGTTAAAGGAGGTAGGGATTGGGGGTAGAAAATCCACAAAGCAACCGCAGGGTTTTATCATCACCCAACTTTGTGTGAATGAGCCCTAAAGCCCCGTACACACGGGCAGAATGTCGGGAGACATTTGCCGGTACATAAAATACAGGCTGTCGGACGTGCATGCTGGAAAACTGACTCCCAATCAGCGCTCTCAGCTAATGGCAGAGAGTGATGATCGGAATGTTCTGGTGTGGGGGGTGTCCCCCTGTCAGAACAAAACAGCTCAGCGGGGGAGATCACTGGACTAACCTCACATGGAAGGGAGAATCCGATTGCCTCTTGTGGGATCAGTAAGGAATTTTTTCCCTCACTATAGCAAATTGGATCATGCTTTGCTGGGGTTTTTTTTGCCTTCCTCTGGATCAGCTGTTGCTGAAGGATTGTATATGGGATTGTATGGTGATATACAGTATAACTGTTCTATTTTTTTTTTTTGGTTGAACTAGATGGACTTGTGTCTTTTTTCAACCTAACTATGTAACATGGTTAGTACAGCGACTCCTGACTGGAGTTTTTGTACCTGTAGTGAGTACCAGGCTTAAGGGTGCTGCTGCCAAACGCAACTAAGTGTTCATTTACAAGTGCAGCAGGCACTGCTGCTCCTCTGAAAAGCAATCTGAGTGTGTTTGACAGGTGGTGAGGAGGCGATATGTTGCCTCCTCACCCCCTGATTTAAACCCATGGTTGCCATGCAATGTAAACACGGCGTTTCCCTATTCTGTCAGGGGAGAGGACGGTGATCTATTGATCCCTGTAATCCGGATCAATGTTATATCTGTCATGTCCCTGCCAGCCCTGCTCCCACACATTTAGAACACGCTCAGGGAACACATTTAACCACTTGATCGCCCCCTTAGTGTTAACCCCTTCCCTGCCAGTGACATTCACACAGTAATCAGTGGCTATTTTTAGCACTGATCACTGTATAAATGTCATTGGTCCCAAAAAAAGTGTCAAAAATGTCCGATCTGTCCTCCGCAATATCGCAGTTCCAATAAAAATCGCAGATCGCCGCCATTACCAGTAAAAAAAAAAAAAAATAATAAAAATTGCATAAATCAATTCTCATAGTTTGTAGACACGATAACTTTTGCACAAACCAATCAATAAACGCTTATTGAAATTTTATTTACCAAAAATGTGTACAAGAATACATTTTGGCCTAAACTGATACATACATTTTTTTTTATATTTTTTTTGGATATGTATTATAGCAAAAAGTAAAAAAAAAAAATGTTTTTTTTCCCCCCAAATTGGCGCTCTTTGCTTATAGTGCAAAAAATAAGGAGAGGAGAGGTGATCAAATACCACCAAAAGAAAGCTCTATTTGTGGGAAAAAAGGACATGAATTTTGTTTGTGTACAACGTTGCATGACGGTGCAATTATCAGTTAAAGCGACACAGTGCCGACTCGCAAAAAGTGCTCTGGTCAGGAAGGGGGCAAATCCTTCCGGGGCTGAAGTGGTTAAATGAAAACCATCTTTAACCACTTCAGCCCCAGAATGATTTACCTCCTTCCTGACCAGAGCACTTTTTGCGATATGGCACTGCGTCGCTTTAACTGACACTTGGCGGTCGCGCGACACTGTACCCAAACAAAATTTATGTCCTTTTTTTCCCCACAAATAGAGCTTTAGTTTGGTGGTATTTGATCACTTCTGCGGTTTTTATTTTTTGCGCTATAAACAAAGAGCAACAATTTTGAAAAAAAAATATATATTTTTTTTACTTTTTGCTATAATACTTACTAAAAATGTATTCCTCAGTTTAGGCTGATATATATTTTTGGTTAAAATCGTAATAGGAATATATTGATTGGGTTGCGCAAAAGTTATCACGTTCACAAACTATGGGAATAGATTTATGGCATTTTTTTTTTAAACTAGTAATGGCGGTGATCTGTGATTTTTAATGGGACTGTGATATTGCGGCGGACAGATCGGATATTTTTGACACTTTTTTTTTGGACCATTGGCATTTATACAGTAATCAGAGCTAAAAATAGCCACTGATTACTGTATAAATGTCATTGGCAGTGAAGAGATTAACACTGGGGGCGATCAAGGGTTAAGTGTTCCCTAGGTAGGTGTTTCTAACTGTGGGGGGACTGTAGTGACTGGGCTGGAGAGAGAAAGCTGCTTCCGATCAGAGCAGATCTCTCTCCACTTCCCTGTCAGAACGGAGATCCCCGTTCTGTCTCTGTGAAGAGGGATCGCGGGTAGCCGGCGCGTGCCTCCTGCAGTCTCTTAAAGTGCCGCCGTACATATACGGCGATTTGCGCAATAGAACCAACCTGCCGCCATCAACACAACGGGGCGGGTCAGCAAGTGGTTAAACAAAACCCTCCTAGAAGAGAGTTACTGCGTTTAGGCGCATTTACAAGCCGTTACAGGAATATGGCGTTTCAAATGCTTCTGAACATCCGTCTCGAACGCATTTTTTTGCTTTCCAACAAATGCCTCTAAACTCAACTACCTGGAAACGACTGTAAACGACCCTGTGTACATGTACTGATAAGATAACCGAGGAGAGTTCAGAGGTAGCTGAAAAAAATGCCCAACTGCCCCTAAACTTCAGTTTAGCAGCAGTAGTGTACATGAGGCCTTATTGGACTTTATTTGGACACTTGTTTCATTTAAAGTTTGTGTTGGTATAATTTTGGAGGTTAATGCTGCAAAGTTTATTGTGGATCATACATATACAGTATCTTGTATCAGGGTATAATATGTTCTGCTCTTTTTTCTATTTGGGTTTTATTTTAGTGCACCAAGCGTGGATTTTTAATACATTTATTGAATTTAAATCTTCCTAGGTTATTAACTAACAAAATCAGTGTAATAGATAAAACTGCAGCACATTTATTAGCCTTGATCATAGTAAAAAGTACTGCCCATACCCGCTGTGCTGACAGCCTGAGAAGACCCAGCTTGGCATAGATTTCAGATGACTGAGGAGCTTTGTCCTGGGGAATTCCTGAGATGGTGAACTTTCTACTGGAGCCTGCAAAAGGCACACCTGAAACATATAATAGTGGTTACAATGGTACACAAAAGATTATTTTACCATTGATGGGATACAATAAAAGTCTGCATGCTTCTTAAATGCTTTCATCTGTTTTGTCCTATGCCTTTTATTACTTTCTAAAATGTTTCAATCACAATCTAGTAGGCCAGAGAGTTAATTAACAGCACATTTTGGCTATAAATTCCTGTTTACTAAAAGGCAAATGATGATGCTTGCTGTACACTGCACTATGCAATGTTTGCACACAAAGAGCACTAATAGTGTCAGCATAATAGTATAAGACTTAACAAGCAAGTCAACATCCACATTTACATCCTAAATTGTTGAGTACGCTGGAAAATCACTGTATTATTCATACAGAAAAAGGGCCCATTCACATTTGTTAATGGCAGTAATGCTTTTTCCTCCCACCATGCATTGCATGGTGCATGCCAATTCCAATGTCTAGGAGAAAATCGTCTTAAAATTCCAACTGGCATATGAATAAAATCATCAGTTGTGCTTATTTACCTGTCCTGAAGCAGTTTTGTGCTGTTCTAAAGTGGACCTTCAGCAGAAATGAAAGTCGCATACTGTATTAAAGCAACTCTATGTTCATTAATACATCATTAGAGCAATGTAAGAGCCAGAATTTGACTTGGAATCACCCTCTTGCAATTTCTGAGCTAAGACTGCGACAGCAAGAAGCTGTACTGTACAAGGTGCATGCTAAAAGGAGAGAGCAGAGTGACAGATTACCACATTAGACTGCTGCTTCTCCTCACTGTCCAGTCCATAAAAAAAAAATGTCTTTAATATCGACAGAAAAAAAAAAATTAAATTTTGTTTGGCAAAGTTCACTTCAAAAAGTGTGAACATGAAAGATGCACTTATCTTGTAGCCCCTCCCATGTAAGAAAAAAAAAGGAGCAGCAGAAAAGGTAGATTTAAAAAAACAGACCTAAGCTTTTTCTCAGAAAGTTTGGTATTCCATATTACAGTGCTGTAGAGGCGTCTTGCAAGATTTGATCTCTTCAGAGTTACCAAGATCACAGGAGAAGGCCTTGTTGTGCCCCCTCACTTTTTTGGGGGGGGGGGCAGGTACCTAGTTTTGACAGGTACCCAGCTTCCACTTCCGCTCAGAGGGCCGCACCGACACGAGTGGAAGTTCTGGGACAAATCACAGGTCCCAGAAGATTGCCCGATCATTAAAGATGCGCAGTGCGACTCTTGCATGAGCAGTGCGCGCCCAGCTGTGAAACCGCGAGCTGTCACAGCCAGGTGCCTACACTTGCAATGCCGGTACCGTGGACAGGAGAGGGAGAGAAGCAAGGCTTCGGGTGGCCGCATCGCTGGACCGTGGGACAGGTGAGTGTGGTTTATTAAAGTCATTTTTCTTTGTGTTTTTTCACTCCCCC
>BLSH010102984.1:5272-15451 GCA_018402905.1 Glandirana rugosa
CCCAGAAGGTCTACTGTAGTAATTAACATATAGTTGTACTGGTCTAAACCAATTACTACAGTGTCCCTAGTAGCACTGTAGTAACTGGTTTATATCAGTACATGACGGGGATACAACTCCCGAACACCGGGTCCGACATTCTCAGACCACATCTAAATACCCTCCCTGGAGTGCGAAAAAAAGCATTTGAAAAGTTCCCTAAAGGGAAATTTATAGTGACAGTCCCTTTATCTGGACCTTGCCGATGACGACGGGTAAAGGTTGTACCGGCGCAGGTCGACGGACATGCTCATCCGTACGCGGCTGCGTGTGCTTGCTTGCAAGGCAAACACAGGAATCACAGGGGAGCTGAGAGATAATCCAGCAAAGTCCTTCTGTTAGTGGCAGGTTTAAATAGCCCAAAGGGCGCCAATGTGCTTGCTACTGCGCATGCCCTGTACGTCCCCGCGTTCGTGACGGAACGTTCGTTCGTGTGCGTCGGCGCATGCCTACTCGTACAGGCAGCTGGACGCGGCCATGTTGGAAATGGGCAGCAGTAGCCGTTCCAGGTCTATTTCCCTGACAGTGATATTTAAAGGGAAATCCCTTGAAAAGTTTACGAAAAAAAGCGTGAGGTCCCTCCCATAAATCTACACCAGACTCTTACAGCCTGGGCCACAAGCCCTCAACATAGGGGCAGTACATGACTATATTTGGTCAATGATGTCACGATGATCCCTGTGACATCATTAACCAAATCTGGTCATGTTGATATACAATTAATGATGTCATCTGGAAGACCCTGCCCCTTTGTTTACATTATATCAGTGGGGACCGGAGTTGGGATTCACAGATGGAAGCTATTTGAAAAGATGTGTGTTGGTGGTCAGATGGCTATTGTTCTCTTTTTTTCTTTTCCTTTTTTATTTTTGTGTAGGGTCTCCCTCAAAATGTATGCCTAGGATGTGTAGGATTCCCCTATACATCTTTATATCAAACCCTTATCTAGGCTGCTCTGTTAACAAATAGAATGAAACTGCTGTAAATGTTTTGCTGTAGTAGGTTGCACACATTGCACAGGTATGCCACTTTACAGGCAGATAAGGGCATCCCCTATATAAGTTATTTAATGGAACTTTGAATTTATTTAAATCAGATTTTATTTTCAAAAAATTGTTTTTTTTTTCTTTTGTACAGAGACAAACAACTAAAAACACATGAGATGTTAAACACAACATCTAAAATAATAATGTCAAGACAGCACGTATATAATCAGACTCTTATACCCGTATAGATGAGAGAATTCAGGAGAATTGAGAAATAGTTTATTGTGAACACCAGGCCTCATCTCTCAGAGTGATCAAGGACAAAAATTATAAAAGGCAGAGGGAGGGGGCAAAGATAAAAATTAAGCTATAGTACAATCCCTTGAGTAGCAGCTGGCCATGTATCCCAGACATCACAGAAATTATGAAGCGTGCCCCTCTGTTTAGGGCCGGTGCAAGGATTTTTGTGTACACAAGCGAAGGTGCATTTTGGTGCCCCCCCTCCCCCACCAATAGCAGACAGCAGCTCTGTGTGGAGGATGGGACTCAGCACCTGTCTAAATGAGCTCTTTCATCAGAATCCACAGAGTTCCCCCTTATAGCTCTCTCCAACCTTACCTTAGGATTCCCAGTTGCACTTCCCATTTACGTTATTGTCCATTGTATGCATGTAGTCAATAGGCACTGTGGACAGGCTGTAGGGCACTGCAGGCTGGCTCTGGCTAAGGCAGGCTACTGGTCTTTCCTCACCTCCCTCCCATCTTCTTCAAACTACTAGAAACAAGTGCCAAGCACAATGAAGTCATTCACACCCTCCCGTACCCATCCTTCTGCCCGATTTAGGCCAGGCTCAACTAATAATCTACTGTGATACAAAACAAAAAGTGTGGCGCTTATGTTATGAGAAACCTAATGGCATAGATGTTAATGCACTACACACTAAGGTTAATTGATAAGTGTACAAAGTAGGGATTAACTGTGGTGCATTAGATGCCTAGAGTGGTGGTATGGAGGAACCATAAATAAACTAATCAAGTCCACGGAAAAGTCTTTCTCATGTGTATAACAACTGGGGGAAAGACGTTTGTTGAAAACTAAACGCGTTGGGTCCTGTCCCCCCGGTTCACTGAATTTGGATGTCTTTTGTATCAGAGCTCTGTTTTATCTTTATACAATGTAAGTGCTTTTAACCACACTTTTGAATAAATTCAAAAAATCTGGATTACGCTATGGAGCACCTTCTTTTCTTTATGTTTTAATCTGCGTCAGCGTTCTCATCCTTCATCATCGGAGTAACCACCCCCTGGAGTGGACATAGAAGTGGACGATCCAGGATCCGGGAGGAACCACTTCCACCCATCTTCTCCCCAAGGGGCTTAATCTCTACTGCTGGTTGATTACCAGCTTCCGGTAAATGCATAAAATTTGATGTTTTCGGATGGTCACATTTGGAGCACTTTTCAGCACTTGTCACTTTATAACTACTATGCTCATCTGATCCACCTGGTCTGAGAGCTGCAAGACCACGCATTTCTTCTCTGGTGCCTTACCAGATTCCGGTAAGTGCACTCACTCACCACTTTTTGGACATCACCTTCAATCACTTTTTCACTTTGAGCACGGATCATATACATGTCTAGTGTGAAGAGTAATCAATGCATTGACTGTTATACACATGAGAAAGACTTTTCTGTGGATTTGATTAGATGGGGTGTACTCACTTTTGTTGCCAGTGGTTTAGACATTAATGGCTGTGTGTTGAGTTATTTTGATGGGACAGCAAATTTACACTGTTATACAAGCTGTACGCTCACTACTTTACATTGTAGCAAAGTGTCATTTCTTCAGTGTTGTCACATGAAAAGATAGAATAAAATATTTACAAAAATTTGAGAGGGGTTTACTCACTTTTGTGAGATACTTTATATAAATTGTTCTTGATATCTCTCACATTGCGCTTTAAGCACTTTCACACTAGTGGTCGGAGCGGGTCCACCTGTCTGTTTGTCAGGCGGAACCAAACTGACCCTCCATTCTATGGAGCACCAAATAGACCTGGTCCGCTAAAACCAAACTGATTTGTTCCCCCCTGTCTAGGTGGATCGAATTGGAGGGTAGTTGGATGTAAATAGACAGAGGAGTCTGTTTACATCTGACCCACCATAGAGGAGAGCGGGCTGTGACCGTGTCCCCTCTGTATAAACTGAGCAGACACGGACCTGTCATCCTCCTGCACTCAGTGGGGGATCAGCAGACATATTCCTCGCTGTGCAAAGCCTACTTTGTGTGAAAGGGGTCTTATTGTTGCTGTCTTCTGTTTTGCCCCATCTCCTTTGCTCTGTCCTAATGTGGCTTCTTTAACTGTCCCGCTCTTTTTTCCCTTGCTTTATTTCCCCTTCTCTGTCCCCATCTATTCCTCATGTGTGCACCTCTGGAAGATTTCCTTGATGTACATGCAGCAGGCTCTACAATCAGAACAGTCAGGATGAGACACCTAAGCCATGCCCTACCCTCCACTGAGGGTTGTCATCCATGCTGCCACTCCAAATTCTGTGCCTCCTGGTTCCGCCCCCGATCTGAATCGGCTTCTCCTGGGCTCTCTCTCACCTCACTCACCTCCCAGTTGAGCGGTGTGTTTGTACTGGACTGGTGGAGGGGCTCTGTGGGAGGGGATTGTTCATAAGGCGAGCTAGAGAGAGTGAAGGGAGTGTTAAGGAAATGAAGGGCCATAGCACCATCTGCCCTGCATCTGACAGGGAGGAGGAGGAGGGGCCAGAAGAGCGGATGGAAGTGTGTGGAGGGCTGAAATTCACAGCACCCGAGGCTGTGCTGCCTGTGTCACCATGCGCGCCATGTCTACTGTTGTGAGGTGTGAGCGGGGCCAGCACCAGCATAAGAATGTCTTGAGGAACCTCCAGATTTCCAGATTTGGCACCCCCTCCTTTCCTGGTGCCCTAAGGCGGCCGCCTGGGCTGCCTTATGCTGGCGCTGGCCCTGCCTCTGTTGATACTACACAATTTCTTTGAAGGCTAGAAGTTTATGGACTTCAGCGAACCACTCCATTAGTATGGGAAGGGGAGGGGGTTGCCTGAGACCCATTTGTGCACCACCAACCTACGAGCTGCATAGTGCATTAGTAATCTGGTCGCTGCTAGTGTTATAGATGGGTCTAGGTTAGATAAGTCAAAGTACCATAAGATACATAAAAGGTACTAATTTCAGGCATCTGCATAGCAATGATCATAGTGATGCAAGGTAAAAGCAACAATAATTTCAAGATTATGCTACTTCATAGGATCCAATTTAAAAAAAAATGTAAACACTGAAATTTGTGTTTTTTTTTTTTTTTCAAACAAAGTTTTACATTCTGATATCACAAGCAAAGCACCAAAGTCCACATAGATTTTCTTATCAGCGTGAGTTATAGGACAGTTGGTGTAAAATAGATTTGATGCTAGAGTCCGGTATAATCTATGGGCATTGCACCTTATGGTTTGCATTGGTGGTTATTGGCCTGATAAATCTGTGTCCAGCAGTAATGTCATTGCTGTTAAAAAAAAAAAAAAAGTTTTCCGAAGACTTGTGGAAAAAAATGAACTGTTCAAAAGACTCATAATGCCTCATAGAATATACGTTGGGGAGTTTGCTTTCAAAAATGGGGAAATTTTGTGGGTAATTCCACTTTCTTGGTGCTCCGGGGCCTTCAAACGTGTAATAGGTCATTAGGAAGTTAGATGTGTAATTTATGCTCCTAAAACAATTACAACGTCAAAAGACTCGCCATGCCTCTTACCAAAAACCTTGGACGTCTACTTTTCAAAAAGGGGTCATTTGGGTTTTTTTTGTACTTTCCTGACATTTTAGGGCCTCAAGAAATGAGATAGTCCATCAGTACATCAGGTGTGATCAATTTTCAATGATTGGCACCCTAGTTTGTGGACTCTATAATTTTCACACAGACCAAATAATATACACTTATTTGGTTTATTTTTAACAAAGATAGGTAATAGTATTCATTTTGGCCCACATTTATGAACAAAAATGACTTATTTGCAAAATTTTATCATAGAAACTAAAAAAAGTGTTTTTTTTTTTTCAAAATGTTCGTTCTTTTTTCACTTATGTCACAAAAAATAAAAATTCCAGTGGCGATTAAATACCACCAAAAGAAAGCTCTATTTGTGTGAAAAAAATGATAAAAATGTTGTTTGGGTACAGTGTTGCATGA
Organism: Glandirana rugosa; assembly: GCA_018402905.1. Lineage (NCBI taxonomy): Eukaryota > Metazoa > Chordata > Amphibia > Anura > Ranidae > Glandirana > Glandirana rugosa. Next base: position 10,526 of record BLSH010102984.1, read on the forward strand.
CTGAGTAATTGTTTTTCAAAGTGTGAGCGCTGAAATCTGAAAACTGGTCTGGGCAGGAAGGGTGTATAAATGTCCTGTGTTGAATTGGTTAATGGCTGTGTGTTGAGTTATTTTGAGGGGACAGCAAATTTACACTGCTATGCAATCTGTACACTAACTAATTTACATTGTAGCAAAAATGTGAGGGGTGTACTCACTTTTGTGAGATACTGTATATACACTTCTTCCTTCCTCCAGCACACTACTTGCTTGACTCCCCAGGCACAGCTAGCATTTGAAAGTTCAGGCCTAGCACTGACTCCACTAGGCCTTAGCAACTGCCTTTTCCAAGCAGGGACCATGGTGTAGCAGGAAAAAAAAAACAGTTCCTTTGCTAGCTGTCCTGTTGGTGGACTACTGATCTCAGTCAGCCCTCTTCAGGCACTGTCAGCCATCCTGGCTGCAGCTGGCCAACTCTGCTGCCCATGACATTGTAGTCCGCACTGTTGGCTCTGCACCCTCCCAGTCCTCTCAGGTGTGCTTCCCCAGTTCTCCTGACTGCACGTCACTCACCAGCCCTCCTGGCTGCAACCGGTGGATCCCTCCTGCAGACTTGCCCAGCAGTACTAGCTCCTGCTGTCCTCCCTTGCTCCTCCTGTCCAAAACCTTCTTGAAGGACTCCGTCCTGCACCAGAGCCCCAGGCCCAAGGTCACTCCCCAGACTGGGGGGCTCCCTCAAAGGCCCCGACAGCCTAGTACTCCATCTCCAGTTCTTCCACCCAACAACTCCTCCCCAGCTAGGCTGACCCCAGGTATTTAAGGAGGCCTGCCCCTGCCAATCCAAGTTGGAGATTGGTCAGTGCTCCTTAAAATACCCTAGACTCTTCTCCACCCTTTCTTCTAGCACCTTCTAAAAGAAAGGGGGAGGTAACTGAGAAGTGACACCACCTGTGAGTCACCAGCTGCTACCCTGAGCCACTCACTGTCCAGAATGAAAACAAACGTGCCTAGCAACCAGCTAGGTCTGCCTAAATGTTCCTACACTACTAGAGGATAAAACCTAGAGGGTGCTACACTCACCCCAACCAAAATCCAGCTGGGAAATTAAAAATGGCTCCTGGGCCCAGGAGCAAGGGCATCCCATGAGATAAGATGGAAGGGGAAAGGGGAAACAACTTGGATGGGGAACTGTACATATAAAGTATGTACAAAAATATATATAAATTTCTGGTAGGTATTTACATATGTACAGGCAGCATGACCCTAACTGTGGATCCCTACTGCTAACAGTAGCATAAATATACACACTTGAGAGAGATACTCTGCCTACATCATCCCAGAAGATCCTAAGAGAAAACAAAACATAACATCCTACACTTCAAACCTATCTATACACTGTACACAGTTTCTGTCGGCAGGGGGTTACCATCCAACCGACAGAAATTAAAAATTCACTTTCAACACACTTTTTCCTGTTTGTTCTGTCAGGAGGGGGTTAGAACCTGCTGACAGAAACAGGTTCCCAACCAGGCTCGGGTCATGACAGTCCTCTCTTTCCCGATGTCCTCTCCTTTTGCGGGGAAGTCACCAGGCCGCAACTCCACTCTGCCTTTAGAGGATGATTCAAGGCCTGTTCCGGCCTCCCGGGACTTCCGTGGCTGCAGAGAGCATGTCCATATTCTAATAGCGTGGCTCCTGCTGGGCAGATGCTAGCCGTGTGAGCAGTTCTCCTCAATGGTCACACCGGATCCATGCTCGAACCACCGTGGTCAGTGCTTGACACTTGGGACACAGTAGACATAGTCACTCCGTCCCATCGACCAACCCCAAGGCAAGTCCCCCGTGGTGCTTCAGTCAGACCCCAGTGTCCTCCGGGGACAGGGGTCTGGGGCAGTTCCGGCAACCAGTTCAATGCTGGTAGTAAGCGACCACCCTTCACCATCTTCCTTTTAACTCATGGCGTGATTTCCTCAGTAGAGGTGGAGCCCAAGCATTATAGGTATTGCTTATATGCAGCAAACATCCGCCCCTGGGGCGGTCCCTGAAAATCTGCGTTCCGTTCATCCCCAAGGAGAGACAGACTCCTTACTAAAGCTGAGCGGAGATCTGGATGTTCGGGTTCGTCTGGTTCGGCCGATCTTCACGGAAAAGTACGGGTTCGGTACCGGATTTGACCCGAACTTGACCCCGGACCCCATTGAAGTCAATGGTGACCCAAACTTTTGGGCACAAAAATGGCTGTAAAAAAGTCCTGGAAACGGCTAGAGGGCTGCAAAAGGAAGAAAAATGGGGGTAAGGAGTAGGACAAGTGCCCTACAAACAAATGTGGATAGGGAAATAACTTAAAATCACATAAAAAAAATAAAAATGGGAGGAGGAGGTGGATGTGGAGTAGTAGCCTAGAGCTTGACTAGGCCGTGACTGTGGCAGTGTAGGTGGAAGTGGCGGAGGAGGAGGAGGTAGCCAACACTGTTATTTGTTTGTTTGTTTTTTTTCTAATTGGGGTAGCCCCCAAAATATTGAGACATATTAAAAAAAAACAAGTATACCAATGGCTGTGTGAGGCCGGTCTAAATGTCTATTCTGCGGCTGTGCTTGTCTGTGATAACGTCCCCTGCAGCGCTAAACACACGTTCAGACAATACACTGGCTGCAGGGCAGGCCAGCACCTCCAAGGCATAAAGGGCAAGTTCAGGCTATGTGCCCAATTTGGAGACCCAGAAGTTGAATGGGGCAGACCCATCAGTCAGTACATGAAGGCGTGTGCACACATACTGTTCCACCATGTTGCTGAAATGCTGCCTCCTGCTAAGACGTTGCCTATCAGCTGGTGGTGCTGTTTGTTGTGGCGTGCTGCTGACAAAGCTTTTCCACATTTCGGTCATGCTAACCCTGCCTTCTGAGGTGCTGGTGTTGCCACAGCTGAGTTGGCGACCTCTTCCTCCTCCTCCGCCTTGTGCTTCCACAGAGGCCCCTGTGTCATTTGGGAATGCCCTCAGCAGCGCGTCTACAAGCGTGCGCTTGTAGTCGCGCATCTTCCGATCACGCTCCAGTGGGGGAATTAAGGATGGCACGTTGTCCTTGTAACAGGGATCCAGTAGGGTGGCCACCCATTAATCGGCACAAGTTAAAATGTGGGCAACTCGGCTGTCATTGAGCAGGCACTGCAGCATGTAGTCGCTCATGTGTGCCAGGCTGCCCAGAGGCAAAGACAAGCTGTCCTGTGTGGGAGGTGTATCATCTGTGTCCTCCGTATCCCCCCAGCCACACTCCAGTGATGCCCACGAGCTGCGTTGGGTGCCATCCTGCTGTGAACATGGTTCCTCCTCCTCCTCCTCCTCCTTATCATCTTCCTCGTCCTCCTCATCCTCCAGAACTGTGCCCTGGCTTGAAAACTTTTTACCTGGCCTACACTGGTGCAGGAACCCACCCTCCTTGCCACTTGTGAATGACTAGCCTGACAACCGTGGAAATGACCACTCTTCCTCCTCCTCTTCCTCCTGTGCCACATCCTCTTACATCATCGCCCAATGTGTTTTTTCAAGGAGACATAGAAGTGGGATAGTAACGCTGAGAACAGCATCATCGGCACTGGGCATGTTGGTGGAGTACTTGAAACACCGCAATATGGTACATAGGTCTCGCATGGAGACCCACTTGTTGGTGGTGAAGCGGTGCTGTTCCGCAGAGCGACTGATCCTTGCATGCTGCAGCTGAAACTCCACTATTGCCTGCTGCTACTCGCACAGTCTCTCCAGCATGTGCAAGGTGGAGTTCCACCTTGTGGGCACGTACCATACAAAGCGGTGAGCGGGAAGGCCGAAGTTCTGCTGCAGCACAGACAGGCGAGCAGCAGCAGGGTGAGAACGCAGAAAGCGCGCACAGATGGCCCACACTTTCTGCAGCAGCTCTGACATATCCGGGTAGTTTTTTAGAAATTTCTGCACCACCAAATTCAGCACATGCGCCAGGCAAGGGATGTGTGTCAAACCGGCTAGGCCCAGAGCTGCTACGAGATTTCACCCATTATCGCACACCACCAGGACGGGCTAGAGACTCAGTGGCAACAACCACTCATCGGTCTGTTGTTCAATGCCCATCCACAGCTGCTGCTGAAGTGCAGTAGGAGGAGGAGGCAACAGGAGGCAAAGAGAAATGCCCTGCAATCCTCGGTGGTGGAAGGACATGCGCCAAACGGCTAGCCGCCTCAGACCCACCCGCCACTACATTTGCCCAGTGTGCAGTTAGCGAGATATAGCATCCTTGCCCGTGCTTACTGGTCCACGTATCAGTGGTTATGTGGACCTTGCCACAGATGGCGTTGCGCAGTGCACACTTTATCTCGTCCTCGACTTGTTTGTGCAGGGAAGGGATGGCTCGCCTGGAAAAGTAGTGGCGGCTGGGAACCACGTACTGTGGGACAGACACTGCCATCAGGTTTTTAAAACTGTCCGTGTCCACCAGACGGAATGACGGCAACATAGACGCACTTTTTATTTTTGTGCAAGAAATGCACCGCTCACACCAACAGCAGGAACCTCTCCCTATAGAACTAGGATATGTTTTTAGAATAATAATCTGTCCCTCACAGCACCAGCAGGAACCTCTCCCTCTAGCAATATGTGATGATTTTAGAACAATAATCTGTCCCTTACAGCACCAGCAGGAACCTCTCCCTCTAGCAGTATGTGATGATTTTAGAACAATAATCTGTCTCTTACAGTAACAGCAGGAACCTCTCCCTATAGAACTAGGAGATGTTTTTAGAACAATAATCTGTCCCTCACAGCACCAGCAGGAACCTCTCCCTGTAGCAGTACGTGATGATTTTTGAAAAATAATCTGTCCCTTACAGCACCAGCAGGAACATCTCCGTCTAGCAGTATGTGATGATTTGAGAACAATAATCTGTCCCTCACAGCACCAGCAGGAACATCTCCCTATAGA
>BLSH010102990.1:0-11855 GCA_018402905.1 Glandirana rugosa
CCCGAACGATTTTTGAAATGTCCGGGTCCGGGTCCGTGCCACGGACACCCTAAAGTTCGGTACGGACCCGAACGTTACAGTCCGGGTTCGCTCAACACTACTCCCGGGTCCAATTTCGGCCTCCCAGGCCCAGGAGTTCGATTTTGAGCTCCCAGGACCATTTTCGGCCTCCCAGGCCTAGAAGTACGATTTTGAGCCTCTGGGACCATTTTCGGGCTCCCAGGCCCGGGAGTGCGATTTTGAGCTCCAGGGATCATTTTCATCCTCCCAAGCCCGGGAGTGCAAATTTGAGCTCCAGGGACTATTTTCGGCCTCTTAGGCCCGGGACTGCGATTTTGAGCTCACAGGACCATTTTTGGTCTCCCAGGCCCGGAAGTGCTATTTTGAGCTCCCGGGAACATTTACGAACTCCCAGGCCCAGGAGTGCGATTTTGAGCTCCCAGGATGATTTTCGGCCCCTAAGGCCCGGGGAGTGCCATTTTGAGATCCCGGGACCATTTTCAGTCTCCCAGGCCCGGGAGTGCAATTTTGAACTCAGGGAACCATTTTCAGCCTCCCAGGCATGGGAGTGCGACTTTCAGCTCCTGGGACCATTTTCGGCCTACCAGACCCGGAAGTATGATTTTGAGCTCCCGGGGCCATTTTCGGGCTCCCAGGCCCGGGAGTGCGATTTTGAACTCATGGGACCATTTTCAGCCTCCCAAGCCCGGAAGTAAGATTTTGAGCCCCCGGGACCATTTTCAGCCTCCCAGGCCAGGGAGTGCGATTTTGAGATCACGGGACCATTTTCGGCCTCCCAGGCCGGGAGTGTGATTTTCAGCTCCCCGGACAATTTTCAGCCTACCAGGGCCAGGAGCCAGGAGTGCGATTTTGAGCTCACAGGACCACTTTCGGCCTCCCAGGCCTGGGAGTGCGATTTTGAGCTCCCGTGACCATTTTCGGCCTTGCAGGCCCCGGAGTGCGATTTTGAACTCCAGGGACCATTTTTGGCGTTCCAGGCCCAGGAGTGCGATTTTGAGCTCCCGGGACCATATTTGGTCTCTCAGGCACGGGAGTGCGATTTTGAGCTCCCGGGACCATTTTCGGCCTTGCAGGCCCCGGAGTGCGATTTTGAACTCCAGGGACCAGTTTTGGTGTTCCAGGCACGGGAGTGCGATTTTGAGCTCCCGGGACCATTTTCGGGCTCCCAGGCCCGGGAGTGCGATTTTGAACTCACGGGGCCATTTTCAGGCTCCCATGCATGGGAGTGCGACTTTCAGCTCCCAGGACCATTTTCAGCCTCCCAGGCCCGGGAGTGCGATTTTGACCTCCCGGCTACAATTCCGGCCTCCCAGGCCCAGGAGTTTGATTTTGAGCTCCTGGGACCATTTGCGGCCTTCCAGGCCCAGAAGTACGATTTTGAGCCTCTGGGACCATTTTCGGGCTCCCAGGGCCGGGAGTGCGATTTTGAGCTCCAGGGATCATTTTTGTCCTCCCAGGCCCGGGAGTGCAAATTTGAGCTCCAGGGACTATTTTCGGCCTCCCAGGCCCGGAAGTGCTATTTTGAGCTCCCGGGAACATTTCCGAACTCCCAGGCCCAGGAGTGCGATTTTGAGCCCCCAGGATGATTTTCGGCCACCCAGGCCCGGAAGTGCCATTTTGAGATCCCGGGACCATTTTCAGTCTCCCAGGCCCGGGAGTGCGATTTTGTATCCATAAGAGTTTTATTGAGAAAAAAAAAAACACATATTACAGAGCAAAGCATTGTGCTATGTATTGTTTAGACATTATATTTGGCTAAAACACAAACATAACAAATTTCAAACAGAGAACAGTGCTACAGTCTAGGGTTGCTTGGGAGTGTAGGTGACACTGGGTTTTCAGCTTTTAGTGTTACTGGCATATTGTTGCGCTTGCTCTATGTGGCTGGACTGGTATGTTAAGGGGAGAGGGTATAAGGATGGGTAAGGGGATGGGGTGGGAGGGAGGGGATTAGGAGATAGAAAGGGGAGAAAGGATCGGGGTAGGGTATAGCGCTCAACCTTGATAGCTCGGCTCGGAATAGTCTGCTATATTTTGTGGTCGTTGAGTGGTAGGATAGGGGTAGAAAAGAATGCACGTCTACTGTATAAGATTTTTATAGGTCAGGGAGGATTTAAATTCTATCCAGGCCTCCCAGGTCTTATGGAATTTATGTATGTTGTCGGATGATATGGCTATCAACTCTTCTAATTCCTGGGTTCTGTTTATTTTCCGTATCCAGTTTGTGATGGATGGGGGAGATTGTTGTCTCCAGAGGGAAGGGATGCAGGTTCTAGCGGTGTTTATTAAATGCATGGTTAAAGATCTTTTGAATGAGGGACCCATTGTGCTCGAGTGCTGAAGGAGATATTGATGGATTGAGAAGTCGATTGGGTGTGCTGTGATCTCTTGAATGATTTCATGTACTTTCCTCCAAAAAGGGAGGATAATTGGGCAGTCCCACCATATATGTATCATCGAGCCAGGCTGGGATTTGCATCTCCAGCATTGGTCCGGGACTGCTGGGAAGATTCTATGGAGGAGTGTGGGAGTTCTGTACCAATGGGTAATGACCTTGTAATTGTGTTCTTGCATGGCCACATCTGATGGGCCTTTCAAAGCATTTTCACAGGCTCGTTCCCATTGTTCCTCCGATAGATCCGTATCCCCCAGCAGATCCCAGGCTTTCTTTATTGGAGGGATTTGGCTTGGTTTTTCAAGATTAAGCAATGAGTAAATAGTTGCTATGACATGGCGCTGTGGTTGGCCTAGGCATAATTTTTCGAATGGGGTTAAAGTTCTCGAGAATTCTTGTTTGTTGGGAGTATTGTTTAGGAAGTTATTGATCTGACGAAATGGCCAGAAGGGTATTGGAGGAAGATTCTGCCTATTTGCAACTTCTTCAGGATTAGAGAATTTGCCCTTGACGAAGAAGTGTGAAGCTCTTGGGATGAAATCCGTAGGGAATGCGGCAAAGTTTTTAACAGAGCCTGGTGGAAAGTCCGGGTTGAAACGCAACGGCGTCATGGGTCCCGGGATAGATGTTAGATTTGTGTTTGCGGCTATGTTCTGAAGAGCTTTAATTGAGGGATATATCAATGGGTGATTTCTAGCTGGATGGTCTATGTTTTTGATAGGGGTCCACGCCAATGAGTGAAGTGGGGCTCCTATGATCAGGGATTCTATCCCCACCCAATCTTTTTGGTTTTCGTGTATGTGCCAGTCTATTGCTTTCGCAAGTAAAACTGCCTGGTGGTAAAGGGCGAAATTTGGGAGTCCTATGCCTCCTTTTGCCTTGGGGGCAGCCAGTCTTTGTATGCTAATCCGGGGGGTTTGTGACTTCCACAGGAAGGCATTAAACATAGTTTTTACAGTGCGATAGAATGTTTTGGAGAGTGTAATAGGAATGGCTTGTATTAGATAAAGAAATTTGGGGAGAACGGTCATTTTAAGAGAAGCCGCCTTTCCAAACCAGGACATCTTTAGTTTGCTCCATTTGGTCAGATCCTCCGAAAATCCTCGGAGAAGGGGGAGGAAATTGTGGTTGTATAGTAGGCTCGGGTCAGCTGGAAGATTAATGCCTAAATAGGGGACTGTTTCTGGTTGCCATGTAAAAGGGGATAGGTTTTGGATCCCGTGAAAGGTATTTTCTGGGAGAGAGATATTTAGGGCATGTGACTTAGTTTAATTTATTTTGAAGTTAGAGAGGTCACTAAATGTTCGAAATTCTTTGAGTAAGTTGGGGATAGTAATCAGGGGTTTAGTAAGAAATAATAAAATATCATCTGCGAAGGCAGCTAGTTTGAGTGTCTTGTTGGCGATAGTCACCCCTGCTATGTCAGGGTTGTTTCGGATATGGGCCAAAAGAGGTTCTAAAGTGAGTATGAATATTAAGGGGGACAGTGGGCAACCCTGTCTAGTACCGTTTTTAATGGAGAAGGCCTCCGACAGACGTCCGTTCACTCTCACCCTGGCGCTGGGATTGGAGTAAAGACTCAAGATACTAGTCGTCATGAACTCGCCCAGGCCTATATGTTTGAGGACCTCTTCCAGGAAGTCCCAGGCTACTCTGTCGAAGGCCTTCTCCGCGTCAGTGGACAAGAAGAAGCCCTCTATACCTGCTTTACGAAGCCACAGGTTGATGTTTATCGCTTTGATTGTATTATCCCGAGCTTCTCTTCCGGGGACAAAGCCTGCTTGGTCTGTAGAAATCAGGCGTGATAGCATTGGCAGGATTCTGGAGGCTAGAATCTTTGCATAGATTTTAATATCCGAATTTAGGAGGGATATAGGTCGGTAGCTAGAGGGAAGGGAAGGGTCTTTACCTGGTTTCGGTATAACTGTAATGAATGCTTGTAGTAAGTCTCTGGAGATGTTAGCTTCTGTAGCCAAGGTGTTAAAGGTGCTGGCAAAATGGGGGGCTAAGACGGAGGCGTATGATCTATAATATGAGTTCGGGAGGCCGTCAGGCCCAGGACTTTTCCCTGGTTTCAGGCTTTGGGTGGCCTGGATGAATTCGGTCTGTGAGATTGGGATTTCTAAGGCTTGGGATTCCTCTTGGGTTAACTTAGGGATATCAGCCCTCGCGAGGTAGGACCGAATCCTTTGTGAGCGGTAGTCAGGTGGAGCTTTAGTGGGGGTGGTAACGGGGATGTTATACAACTTAGAGTAATACTCTACAAATATTTTGGCTATTTCATCTGTCAAGTGAGTGTTGTTTCCCTCCCTAGTTTTCATCTGTGGAATAATGGAGGTAGTCTTTTTTTCTTGGAGATACCTCGCCAGCAGTTTCCCATTTTTATTGGCTTGTTCATAGAACAGCTTGGAGGAAAGAAGAAATTTTCTTCTAGTCTGAGCTTCAAGGAGCTCTAGGAGATCTTTCCTGATCTGAGTTAGTTCATCAAGGGTCTTTCGGGCCTGGGAACTTTTGTGTGATGCTTCTAGTATACGTATTTTGTGTGTGAGGTTTGCTATTTGGGCCTGCTTAGCTCTCTTGAGCTTTGTGGCTAGGGCTATACAGGAGCCCCGAATAACGCATTTATGGGCTAACCAGATATTTAAGTGTGATACTTCTGGGGAAGTGTTTGTTTCAAAGTAGTTTTTCAGTTCAGTTTCCAGTATATTTTTGTGGGTGGGATTCGTGATTAGAGAGGGGTTAAGTCTCCAGGTTTTGTCTCTTCTTTCTTGGGTTGGAATTTTCAGTGTGATGGTGATGGGGTGGTGGTCAGAAAGATACATTGGTTCAATGGTCGCTTTGTGTAAGTATTGGAGATCATTTTGAGAGAGGAAGAAATAGTCTAGTCTCGAGTATTTCTGGTGCGGGGAGGAAAAGAACGTATAGTCTTTGGTTTCTGGGTAAATGGTGCGCCAGGTGTCATGTAAGGAGAGGGTATTGAATTGGAGCCTAATTTGCCTCAGTGCTCTATATGGGAGAACTGAGGATCCTGAGGATGAGTCTAGCTGTGGTTGGAGAGGGGCATTAAGGTCTCCTCCCAGGATAATCATACCCTCGTGGAAAGGGATTAAGAGATCGAAGATTTTTCTGATAAAGGGGACTTGGCGGGTGTTGGGGGCGTATATGTTTACAAGCGTGATTGGTTTATTGTTGAGCAAGCCTTTTAGAAATAGAAATCTACCCTCTGGGTCTTTCTTTTGGGCTTTCAAAACAAAGGGTACGTTGCGCTCCAGCAGAATTGCTACTCCCTTAGTTCTGGTTGTGGAGGAGAAGGCATGGAAAACATTGGGGTAATATTTGTCCCTTAATGTAGGAATTTGGGGGCCTTTGAAATGTGTTTCCTGTAGGAACGTGATTTGAATCTTGTGTTTGTGAAGTTCTCTTAGGGTAGCTGACCTTTTTTCAGGGGTATTTAATCCTCTGACATTCAGAGACATAGTTTTCAGCGTGTAGTAGTTGAGCATCTTGGTAGATTGTGCGGGAATAAAGTTGTAGAGGAAAGGGGTAGCAGATGTAAGCTAGTAGATGACAGTGCTTTTCCCCTTTTTTTTTTTTTTGGGGTGGGATATACGGTACTGGGGTCTAGGGGAGGTGGGAATCCACTGAACAGGACAAAATCTATGAAAGATAGATCAACAAGGGTGTCTCTTGGATAGAGAGGATTTAGTGAATATCGAGGGGTATCTCTCTATTCACTATTACAAGGGGGGGGAACCTCTCTAGGAACAGTCCGGATGGGCCGGGCTGAAAGTGGGGTAGGTGGTCTTGCATGGGGTGTAGAGAGGCAGCTCTCGTGTGGGGGAGAAACTGTGTTTAAGCAAGTTATAAACTTAAAACAGTCTGATCATGAGACTACGATGGCTCAAAACTAGGCATAACTAAACACATTGTTAAACAACCAAAAAATTGTCGAACATATATATTTTGGTAACAACCGCATTCCTCCGGGGCCAATAGGGGTGCCCACGGGAGACAGGGGCCCCATATCAGACCTCCGCCCCCCGTCAACACAGTCCCCGGGAGATCCGTATGCAGAGTCAGGCATAAGGTAGGCATTTGAAGAGGAATGATCATACCAACCTATTGGCTCCGAGGGCCAGTTCTCAGGCTATCACCGTCTGAAGCTTTAAGAGTGTCCTCAGCGTTGCACATACGAGCATAGAGATTATGAGCACATTGTTGGGAAACAGTCTCTGGGGTAGTTTCAGCTGTTTTTATCGGGATAGGTTCCCGTGTTGGCTTTTCCCATGTTAATGCCTGTATGTGAAGGTTGGTCAATTCAGCAGACAGTGTTTGTGCGGCTTCAGCTGTGGATAATAGGCTTAGGGTTGGAAGAATGTAGGTGCAGGAACGAGTCCCTTGGGTCAAAGTCTGAGGTTAAACTTTCTGGTCATCACAGAGGTACGGCATCAGTCCTTGATGTCTCTGCGTTTAGGGAGAGCAGGAGTGGGATCGGTGATGGCCAGCTAGAAGCTCGCTTGCTGTGTGGGGCTTCTCGATAGTTTTGGCTCTAAGTGTGGATACTGCGGAAAGCTTAGGAGGGAAGACAGGAGAGATGTACGGCGTCAGAGGTCTGGAGTAAAGTTCGGGTGAGTTTTTAACAGGGGAAACGTATGAACAAACAAAAAACCGAAAAGAATATTAGAAGGACAGTACTCATCTGGGTGTTATAGTAGAGGTTTCTGGTTGTTTCCCCATGTGTCCTATTCTGCCTCTGGAGCTTCGGGAGCAGCAGGTACAGCAGCCGGGAGCCGGTCTCTTCTACCTCTGCGGTACGGGGTAAAGGGTTGGCGGCGTCTCGGTGTTTGTTGTTCGGGGATGGGTGGAATACGTTCTTTCCATAGCTCTGGGATTGCGAATTCTTTATACCATTCCGGCACCGGGATCTCGGGGAGGCCGGTGAATTCGAAGAACTGTGAAAGGTCAGCTGGGGTGTGCATAGTAAATGAGCGGCCCTGGGCCGTAACACAAAGGCCGAACGGGAACCACCATTTATAGATAATTCTCCTTTCCCTTAAGGCTTCGAGGATAGGCCGGAGAGCTCTTCGGTGACCCAACGTAATTTGCGATAGGTCTTGGAATATTTTCACGGTGGATTCATTGAAGCGAATCTCCTTGTTCCCTTGCTCTGTATGCTATTTCCTCTTTTAGTTTATAGTCTACAAAGCAGCATATTATGTCTCTTGGCGGGTCTCCTTCTCTTCCTTTCGGCCTAAGAGCTCTGTGCGCTCTTTCAAATTCAATGGGTGAATCTTGGGGCCGTTCAATGAGGCTGTTAAACAGGGATTGGAGCGCCAGGGGGATCTGGTCATGTTCGACCGTCTCCGGGACACCTCTGATCCTTAGATTTTTCCTTCTGCCTCGGTTATCGAGGTCTTTCAGCCTTCTCTGCATCTCTATCATTTGATAATGAAATTGCGCTGCGTTTTGTTGAAGATCCCCAATGTCATCAACATGGCGCCCAGCGGCTCTCTCCACCTGCTCCAACCTGTCCGTGACACCTCTTAGTTCATCTTTTAGTTCCACCACTGCGTCGGTCAGGGCCCCCTTGATGTCCGATGCTATGAGTTGTAAATCTGACATTTTGGGAACCTGCTGGAGGAGATTCACCAGGATATCTTGGTCAGGTTGCGTCTTCTGTCTGGCCTGGTTCTCTGCCATTTTAGGTGTTGTCGTCTGAGAATGTGAGTGACTTTTCGGTGTCCCCGCTCCACTCGTCGTGCCGGGCTGTGAGCGAAATAAATCCGTAAGATTTTTACTCGATTGAGAAGCTGGTGTGCTGCTGAACGGCATTTGCTTGCCAATTTTGCCCATTCTGCTTTCTAGACTGTATTGAAGTCTTTGTTTCTCCTTTAGAGAGCCGGAGCTTCTCTCTCAAGCGGCCATCTCCACAGCGCGCCAGGCCACGCCCCTCGGGAATGCGATTTTGAACTCATGGAACCATTTTCAGCCTCCCAGGCATGGGAGTGCGACTTTCAGCTCCTGGGACCATTTTCGGCCTACCAGACCCGGAAGTATGATTTTGAGCTCCCGGGACCATTTTCGGGCTCCCAGGCCCGGGAGTGCGATTTTGAACTCACGGGACCATTTTCGGCCTCCCAGGCCCGGAAGTAAGATTTTGAGCCCCCGGGAACATTTTCAGCCTCCCATGCCAGGCAGTGCGATTTTGAGATCACGGGACCATTTTCGGCCTCCCAGGCCGGGAGTGCGATTTTCAGCTCCCGGGACCATTTTCAGCCTACCAGGGCCAGGAGCCAGGAGTGCGATTTTGAGCTCACAGGACCACTTTCGGCCTCCCGGGCCCGGGAGTGCGATTTTGAGCTCCCGTGACCATTTTCGGCCTTGCAGGCCCCGTAGTGCGATTTTGAACTCCAGGGACCATTTTTGGCGTTCCAGGCCCAGGAGTGAGATTTTGAGCTCCCGGGACCATTTTTGGTCTCCCAGGTACGGGAGTGCGATTTTGAGCTCCCGGGACCATTTTCAGCTCCCAGGCCCGGGAGTGCGATTTTGAACTCACGGGACCATTTTCAGGCTCCCATGCATGGGAGTGCGACTTTCAGCTCCCAGGACCATTTTCAGCCTCCCAGGCCCGGGAGTGCGATTTTGACCTCCCGGGTCCAATTTCGGCCTCCCAGGCCCAGGAGTTCGATTTTGAGCTCCCAGGACCATTTTTGGCCTTCCTGGCCCAGAAGTACGATTTTGAGCCCCTGGGACCATTTTCGGGCTCCCAGGCCCGGGAGTGCGATTTTGAGCTCCCGGGTCCAATTTTGGCCTCCCAGGCACGGGAGTCCGATTTTGAGCTGCAGGGATCATTTTCAGCCTCCCAGGCCCGGGAGTGCAAATTTGATCTCCAGGGACTATTTTCGGCCTCCCAGGCCTGGGACTGCGATTTTGAGCTCCCAGGACCATTTTTGGTCTCCCAGGCCCGGAAGTGCTATTTTGAGCTCCCGGGAACATTTCCGAACTCCCAGGCCCAGGAGTGCGATTTTGAGCTCCCAGGATGATTTTCGGCCACCCAGGCTCCGGAGTGCCATTTTGAGATCCCGGGACCATTATCAGTCTCCCAGGCCCAGGAGTGTGATTTTGAACTCATGGAACCATTTTTAGCCTCCCAGGCATGGGAGTGACTTTCAGCTCCTGGGACCATTTTCAGCCTACCAGACCGGGAAGTATGATTTTGAGCCCCCGGGACCATTTTCGGGCTTCCAGGCCCGGGAGTGCGATTTTGAGCTCCCAGGCCCATTTTCCGTCTCCCAGGCCCGGGAGTGCGATTTTGAGCCCGTGACGATTTTCGGCCTACAAGGCTCGGGAGTGCGATTTTGAGCTCCTGACACCATTTTCGGCCTCCCAGGCCCAAATTACCTCCAAGGCCTGGGAGTGTGACTTTAAACTCTCCCTGGACTATTTTCAGCCTCCCAGGCCCGGGAGTGCGATTTTAAGCTCGAGGGCCGGGAGCGCAATTTTGAGCTCTCTGGACCAATTTCGGTCTCCCAGGCCCGGTAGTGCGATTTTGAGCTCCCTGGACAATTTTCAGCCTCCCGGGCTCGGGAGTGCGATTTTGAGCTCCTGACACCATTTTCAGCCTCCCAGGCCCGGGAGTGAGATTTTGAGCACCCGGAACCATTTTCGGCCTCCCAGGCCCGGGAGTGCGAGTTTGAGCTACGGGTCCAATTTCGGCCTCCCAGGCCCAGGAGTTCGATTTTGAGCTCCCGGAACTATTTCCGGCCCCCAGGCCCGGGAGTGCGATTTTGAACTCACGGGACCATTTTCGGGCTCCCATGCATGGGAGTGTGACTTTCAGCTCCCAGGACCATGTTCAGCCTCCCAGGCCCGGGAGTGCGATTTTGACCTCCTGGGTTCAATTTCGGCCTCCAAGGCCCAGGAGTTCGATTTTGAGCTCTCAGGACCATTTTCGGCCTTCCAGGCCCAGAAGTACGACTTTGAGCCCCTGGGACCATTTTCGGGCTCCCAGGCCCGGGAGTGCAATTTTGAGCTCCCGGGTCCAATTTTGGCCTCCCAGGCCCAGGAGTTCGATTTTGAGCTCCTGGAACTATTTCCGGTCCCCAGGCCCGGAAGTACGATTTTAAGCCCCCGGGACCATTTTCAGGCTCCCAGGCCCGGGAGTGTGATTTTTAGCTCCCGGGACCATTTTCGGTCTCCCAGGCACGGGAGTGCGATTTTGAGCTCCCGGGACCATTTTCGGGCTCCCAGACCCGGGAGTGCGATTTTGAACTCACGGGACCATTTTCGGGCTCCCGTGCATGGGAGTGCGACTTTCAGCTCCCAGTACCATGTTCAGCCTCCCAGGCCCGGGAGTGCGATTTTGACCTCCCGGGTCCAATTTCGGCCTCCCAGGCCCAGGAGTTCGATTTTGAGCTCTCAGGACCATTTTCAGCCTTCCAGGCCCAGAAGTACGATTTTGAGCCCCTGGGACCATTTTCGGGCTCCCAGGCCCGGGAGTGCGATTTTGAGCTCCCGGGTCCAATTTCGGCCTCCCAGGCCCGGGAGTGCGATTTTCAGCTCCAGGGATCGTTTTTGGCCTCCCAGGCCCGGTAGTGCAAATTTGAGCTCCAGGGACTATTTTCGGCCTCCCAGGCCTGGGACTGCGATTTTGAGCTCCCAGGGCCATTTTTGGTCTCCCAGGCCCGGAAGTGCTATTTTGAGCTCCCGGGAACATTTCCGAACTCCCAGGCCCAGGAGTGCGATTTTGAGCTCCCAGGATGATTTTCGGCCACCCTGGCTCCGGAGTGCCATTTTGAGATCCCGGGACCATTATCAGTCTCCCAGGCTCAGGAGTGGGATTTTGAACTCCCGGGTCCAATTTTGGCCTCCCAGGCCCAGGAGTTCGATTTTGAGCTCCCAGGACCATTTGCGGCCTTCCAGGCCCGGAAGTACGATTTTAAGCCCCCGGGACCATTTTGAGGCTCCCAGGCCCGGGAGTGTGATTTTTAGCTCCCGGGACCATTTTCGGTCTCCCAGGCACGGGAGTGCGATTTTGAGCTCCCAGGACCATTTTCGGGCTCCCAGACCCGGGAGTGCGATTTTGAACTCACGGGACCATTTTCGGGCTCCCGTGCATGGGAGTGCGACTTTCAGCTCCCAGTACCATGTTCAGCCTCCCAGGCCCGGGAGTGCGATTTTGACCTCCCGGGTCCAATTTCGGCCTCCCAGGCCCAGGAGTTCGATTTTGAGCTCTCAGGACCATTTTCGGCCTTCCAGGCCCAGAAGTACGATTTTGAGCCCCTGGGACCATTTTCGGGCTCCCAGGCCCGGGAGTGCGATTTTGAGCTCCCGGGTCCAATTTCGGCCTCCCAGGCCCGGGAGTGCGATTTTCAGCTCCAGGGATCATTTTCGGCCTCCCAGGCCCGGTAGTGCAAATTTGAGCTCCAGGGACTATTTT
>BLSH010102990.1:15117-37238 GCA_018402905.1 Glandirana rugosa
CGAGTTCTAGCGTGAGAGCACGGACCCTCCGGCTTTTACCAAGGCCCTCATTTCAACTCGCTTGAAGACCTTCAGTCCCAAGACGACCAAGCCGGCTTGAAGCCCTGTTTCAGACCCAAACCCAGGCCTGTCTTGGACTTGAAACAGGGCCTGGGGCTTGGGGTAACTTTAGTTACCCTTGGGATTGAAAATGATTTTAGAACAGTTATATGGCTTCTACCGTTAATTAATACTTTTCAGACACAGTTTGAAAATGGTCCACATCCACCTCCATTTTTGATTTTTTTATGTTTTTATTTTTTTAAAAATGCTTTTAGTTATTTTCCTGTCCCCATTTCTTTGTAGGGCACTTGTCCCACCCTTACCCCCATTTCCTTCCTTTTGCAGACCTTCCAGGACTATTTTACAACCATTTTTGTGCCTAAAAGTTAGGGTTCCCATTGATTTCAATGGGGTTCGGGGTCCGGGACAAAGTTCAGGTTCTGTCCGGACCCAAACCCAGACTTTGTCCCGAAGTTCGGCCGAACCAGCAGAACCCTGACTTCCAGAAGTTCGCTCAACTTTACTCCCGGAACCATTTTCGGCCTCCCAGGCACGAGAGTGCGATCTTGAGCTCCTGAGATCATTTTCGGCTTCCCAGGCCCGGGAGTGTGATTTTGAGCTCCCGGGACCATTTTCTTCCTCCTTGGCCCAGGAGTACAATTTTCAGCTACCAGGACCTTTTTCAGCCTCAGGCCCGGGAGTGCGATTTTCAGCTCCAGGGACCATTTTCGGCCTCCCAGTACAGGATCATTCATTTCAATGGGATTTCTTACATCAGGCGACTTGGGACGACACAAGTCAGTGCGCAAGTTGCCAATGTGTGTACCATCCCTAAAATATCATTAAACTCTAAAGGTGATCTTCATTCCAGTTACATAGTTATATCTTTTGTCAGGTTGAAAAAAAAAGATACATGTCCACAGCTTTCAAACAACAGAGAAAAAAAAAAACTTTAATCAGAATCTTAAAATTTTCAGCTGATCCAAAAGAATGCACACAATCCTTATAAAGCATGACTCAGTTTCTCTAACAAGGAACTTCATTCCTGAACTCTAAAGGCAATTAAGTACTCCCTAAATTAACATTCCACAGTGTTATTTCATAGAACTGTTAATAGCCATATAAATATTAATTGGCAGTAATTTTCTTACCATTTACATACTGGATTTTTTTTAAGACTGTAGAATGTAACTTTCACATTGGTCTCGTGTGGAATCATGTCAAACACTTCAGCAAAGTATGTTTTTTTCCCCAGCTTCTGGTTTTCTTAAATCCATAATTGTTATTGCTTATAACATATTTGTATAATATCTTCTAGCAAACTGTTTTTTATTTGAGGCTATCCATTTACCTTGGGGGTATGGGAACCATTTGAAGGGAGAATGGGCAGGGCCCTGATAAGGCAGTACAACCAGTCCTGTTGTACTGGGCCCAGGCCTCACCAGCTAAACTGGGGGGCCCGGGCAGCTTTATTGTTCATGTCTGCCTAAATGAATAAATGGATTTTACTAGATCACATCCTCACTCCTACTTGCTTACCAGGGCTTAAATTACATTTCCCTAGGTCCCATCAGGTTAACAGAGTGGCCCAGGAGCTGGGAGCTGAGGAGGGACTTTTTTTTTCATTTTTGGGGTAGGCGGATAAAGTCAGTGCTGTTTTTCCTCTGCACCCTGGGAGGGGTAGATGGGGTGTAGGCGTGGTTGGGGGGGGGCACCCATCAGGAGGACTGTATGGGACCCCATGATTTCTAACAGTGGCCCTGAGTATAGGAATGGGTCTCTGAATAACATAAAAAATGTAAACAGGTTCTCTGCATTATTGAATCTGAAATCAAAGTGGAGAAATCTAGATTATGGGGGGGATTTACTAAAACGGGAACACTCAGAATCTGGTTTAGTTGTTCATGGTAGCCAGTCAGTTTCCAACTTCAGCTTGTTCAATTAAGCTTTGACAATCAAACCTGCAACCTGAATGGTTTCTATGCAGAGCTGCACCAGTTTTAGTAAATCCCCCCTATGTGTCAGATGACATATGAGCAACATTGTCAATAACTGTACCATGACTCCATGTTTTGATTTCTCAAAAACAGCATAAAAAATATCACTACTACTAGTCTGTTTATTGAGATATGCTGTTTTATATAAATTTAACCACTTCCCGCCCAGCCTATAGACAAATGATGCCAGGCAGTGGTTCCGTTATCCTGACCGGATGTCATATGACGTCTTTCAGGATAACGGGGTGTGTGATCAGTGGTGCGGTGTGTCAGTCTGATACACTGCATTACCGATCTTGGTAAAGAGCTTCCATCAGAAGTTCTTTACCACGTGATCAGCCGTGACCAATCACGGCTGGTCGGGGTGTAAACAGGAAGAGCCGCATATCGGATTTTTTCTCTACTTGCATCTGCAGGGGGCGGGGTCTGCGCTGATTGTTTATCAGTGCAGCTCCCCCAGGATCGCCACCCAGGACCACCAGGGAGCCCGCCCAGAACCACCAGGGAGACAATCAGGAGGCCACCCAGGGACCACCAGGGAGCCCACCCTAGACCACCAGGTAAGGGGCATACAGTGCACTATAGGGATGGTACTGTGCCCATATGTGATGCCTGCCAGTGGCTCCCTATCAGTGCCCATCAGTGCCACCTATGAGTGCCCATCAGTGGTGCATATCAGTGCCACCAATCAGTGCTGCATATAAGTGCCTCATCATCAGTGCCACCTTATCAGTACTGCCTCATCAGTGCCCATCAATACAGCCTCATCAGTGCCCGTCAGTGAAGGAGAAAACATACTTATTTACAAAGTTTTGTGACAGAAACAAAGAAACTTTTTTTTTCAAAATTTTCAGTCTTTTTTTTATTTGTAACACAAAATATAAAATACCACCAAAAGAGAGCTCTATTTGTGGGGAAAAATGATAAAAACTTAATTTGGGTACAGTGTAGCATGACCGCGCAATTGTCATTCAAAATGCAACAGCCCTGAAAGCTGAAAATTGGCTTGGTATTGAAGTGGTTAAATAAAATTCCTTTTTTTTTTTCAGCTGTTCAGTTTCCAGGTATCCATGAATAAAATAAACCAAGTTATTGACATATTTGAAGTCATACTGGTACCAAATAGGGCAGGCGATGACAGTTTTGGCAGTATGGAAAAAGGGGTTATGGGGACATATTGGGCAATCCACTGGGGATGTACAGTATCTCACAAAAGTGAGTACACCCCTCACTTTTTTGTAAATATTTTATTCTATCTTTTCATGTGACAACACTGAAGAAATGACACTTTGCTACAATGTAAAGTAGTGAGTGTACAGCTTGTATAACAGTGTAAATTTGCTGTCCCCTCAAAATAACTCAACACACAGCCATTGATGTCTAAACCACTGGCAACAAAAGTGAGTACACCCCTAAGTGAAAATGTCAAAATTGGGCCCAAAGTGTCAATATTTTGTGTGGCCACCATTATTTTCCAGCACTGTCTTAACCCTCTTGGGCATGGAGTTCACCAGAGCTTCACAGGTTGCCACTGGAGTCCTCTTCCACTCCTCCATGAAGACTTCACTGAGCTGGTGGATGTTACAGACCTTGCTCTCCTCCACCTTCCGATTGAGGATGTTCCACAGATGCTCAATGGGGTTTAGGTCTGGAGACATGCTTGGTAAGTCCATCTTCTTTACTCTCAGCTTCTTTAGCAAGGCAGTGGTCATCTTGGAGGTGTGTTTGGGGTCGTTATCATGTTGGAATACTGCCCTGCGGCCCAATCTCCGAAGGGAGGGGATCATGCTTTGCTTCAGTATGTCACAGTACAAGTTGGCATTCATGGTTCCCTCAATGAACTGTAGCTCCCCAGTGCCGGCAGCACTCATGCAGCCCCAGACCATGACACTCCCACCACCATGCTTGACTGTAGGCAACTAGTATTCCATGTGAACAATAGATAACCCACTGGAATAATTTATAATAATTGCTTAGCAAAAGGAAAATAGAAAACTGGTAATAATGATCATAATAAAATATTAAAAAAGAGCCTTTTGATAAAACATTTCGTTATACTAAAGCAATAAACTTGGATGTAGACGTGCAAACAAGAAATAAAAAACATAAAAAAACGTAAAATGAAAAAATGAATGTAATAATGGAAATAATTGATATTTGATACGGTGGAGTAAGAACTAGAGAAAAATGGTGACCAACTGGGGGAATAGGGAAGGGGAAACCCGTAAACTGGAGGGTCCACGCAAGAGGGTGGGTATACCCTCCAACTGGGCATATGTTGGAGATCCTAGCATAACACTGTTGGCAGGTTGGGTACCGTTGGTTGTCATTGGATGTGGCCTCTTTGTACACATCCATTCAGCATCAGTTTGGGCTACAAGCCGTACAGTACTATCTGGCATGGGAGAATCACCTACATCCCCAGCAGGCTGCTTTCCTAGTACGGAGCATTGAATATACTCTTACACACAATTACTTTACTTTTCAGGGTGACTATTACAGACAAACCAAGGGCACACCCATGGGGGCCAGGTTCGCCTCCAGTTACGCCAATTTGTTCATGGGGTACATCCAAGTTTATTGCTTTAGTATAACAAAATGTTTTATCAAAAGGCTCTTTTTTAATATTTTAATATTTTATTATGATCATCATTACCAATTTTCTATTTTCCTTTTGCTAAGCAATTATTATAAATTATTCCAGTGGGTTATCTATTGCTCACATGGAATACTAGTTGTAATATTGTTTTTATTGAATCAAATATTCACTTGTACCGCCCCCTGCCACTGTCAGACCGTTGTACAGTACAGTATGTATTGCATATTATTTATCACGTTTTTTTTTTTTTATTATTCCATTTTTTCCTTCCATTTTTTCATTGTATGAAATGAGTTCGAGAACAGATCTGGAGATTGTCATCAACCATTAGTTCCCAATCTAAAAAGACCAACTTATGGCTATCTATGACATGGGTGAACTCAATACCAAAAGGATTGTCCTGGCAATGTGTCAGAAACGAGGCCAGCTGGGCATCACTACCATCCCAAATGATGAGGATATCATCTATATATCTAGCGTAGAGGACCAGGTTCGCCCCAAAGGGGTTGTTGGACCAGATGTGGAATTGCTCCCAATACCCCATGAACAAATTGGCGTAACTGGGGGCGATCCTGGCCCTTGGTTTGTCTGTAACAGTCACCCTGAAAAGTAAAGTAATTGTGTGTAAGAGTATATTCAATGCTCCGTACTAGGAAAGCAGCCTGCTGGGGATGTAGGTGATTCTCCTGTGCCAGATAGTACTGTACGGCTTGTAACCCAAACTGATGCTGAATGGATGTGTACAAAGAGGCCACATCCAATGACAACCAACGGTACCCAACCTGCCAACGGTATTGTGCTAGGACCTGCGTGGACCCTCCAGTTTACGGGTTTCCCCTTCCCTATTCCCCCAGTTGGTCACCATTTTTCTCTAGTTCTTACTCCCCCGTATCAAATATCAATTATTTCCATTATTACATTCATTTTTTCATTTTACGTTTTTTTAATTTTTTTTATTTCTTGTTTGCACGCCTACATCCAAGTTTATTGCTTTAGTATAACGAAATGTTTTATCAAAAGGCTCTTTTTTAATATTTTAATATTTTATTATGATCATTATTACCAATTTTCTATTTTCCTTTTGCTAAGCAATTATTATAAATGATTCCAGTGGGTTATCTATTGCTCACATGGAATACTAGTTGTAATATTGTTTTTATTGAATCAAATACCCCTGCCACTGTTGGTCTGTTGTACAGTACAGTATGTATTGCATATCATTTATCACGTTTTTTTTTTTATTATTCCATTTTTTCCTTGTTGTTTTTCTCTGTGGTCTTCCTGTGCACTGTATCTACCCTTTGGGTGCACCGATATGTAATTTCCGGTCGGATATGACCTCATCTGAAATGCCGAGGGGAAGCCGCTCCGTGTGTCAACACTGCACGCCGCTCCCGGCTGTTTAGTGAGCCTCCCCGCTCTTTGTTTCTCCATTCCCTCACCCCCTTCCTTCGGTTTCACGTCCTCCCCCTCTGCACCACTGCAGTGTCATCCCTTCCGTCGGGCAGCCACGGCTCCCGACGTTTTCGGCTCTTACACTGCCGGTGTCTCCACGCTAGGGATTTCCTCCTTGGCAGCTCCTATGACACCTTTGGGATGAGTGTCTTTTACCTATATGGATTGTATTTTCATTTATTCAGTGACACCAGTTTTTGTTATAGAAGCCATCTGAACCTTTTTATCTGGTTTTCATTTCCATTAGATCAGACATCCATATATATATATATAATATATTATTTATTTATTATGTATATATATATTTTTTTTTTTTATTGGCATTTCTAGGATTGATTAACCACATTGACAAACTGATTGAATAATTAATTAATGAATTGATTGCATTACTTGTTCAGCCCATGCATTTGTTCATTTATTGTCCGGTCTGACAGCCTAAGGGTAGCGAAGCTCTGAGGAAGGGGGGTGTGCCCCCGAAACGCGTCAGCTTTTATCCTGCTTTGTGCCTTCAATTTAATCCTGTCCTGTCTTTTTGTGAGTATCCCCTTTATATATTTTCATTTTTAATAAATTATTTTTGGTAATGCACTAGGTGCGCGCGCCTTCCTTTTCTCTCTTTTCTGCATGAGCTATTTTAAGCCCAGGCAGTTGGAAAAGGGGATGGTGACCTCCAGCAAATAGAATCTCTGGTGAGGCATGTGGTATAAGAATCCCTTAAAGAGTGGAATGTAAGCCACATTAAAAGTTCAACAGCCATTGTGGCATGTCCTCCCGCTAGGATGGCCAGGAAGAACGGGAACTGTCCCATCAAAGCCATCTGTCTATAAAGACCTCCGAGAGTGGGGCAGAGGGAGATTAGTCTCTTTACCCTAATAACGCCTTTTGGTTAAGGCAATGAGGGGTGCATTTACATGAATAGAACCTGTAGAGTCCCCTGCAAAGCAAGAGGAAGTTCTGTAAGCACCTTGGGCTCCGTTTTCCTCCAGTGCAACTTGTCATGCATTCCAATTTATGCGACTTAAAGTTGCAGCAACTCTGGAAAGGTTCCTGCACTACTTCCGTACGACTTTTGATGCAGCTCTGATCCAGAGACTGTAAAGTTTGTATCAGGGGCTGCACTTAGTCGCATCAAAGTCACACTCCAGAGTTACGCTCTGAATCGTGCAACTTTGGGGTCACAATAGTGGAGATGTAGCCTCAGAGAGAGTGTTCTATTCCTCCCATTCTTAATGGAACTAGGGGACATCATTTTGGATGAGCAAGGTCGTGAGATATACTTCCCTTCTGAGCAAACATGTCACTTTTCCTTAAAAGATGCAGTGAATAGCCCGAAAGTTGGCCTGAGCTCTTGTGGCCATGTTTAAAAAGATGAAAACGTGGAGACCAGATTTTCCCTCAGAAGCATGCTAGAAGCTTGAACTCGGATATCAAGAAGCTACTGTGTTTTGGCCTCAGACTACTGGGACATCAAAATGGTCTCAGAAGTTCGCTTCATCTCGGATTCATTTAAATGGATTTTACCTCACTCTGAGGTAAGGGTAACATATACTCACGCTTTACATAAGTCACTGGTGTCGCAAAGTGCTGCCGGGCCAGTCTCTGAATGCGAGAGATTTCAGGGCAGGTACTCGCCCCTCTTTATGGTCATGAAGGAGAACAGCTTGGGGAGGCCTGGTTTGGACCTTACACACCTGAGACAATTTTCAGCAAGCAGTAGTTCAAGGTGGAAACATTGTCCCTGATTCATAGGGGGTGCAGCCAGGTGACTGGCTTGTTTCCAATAGACATAAGATACTTACTTTCATGTGCCCATTGTAGAAGACTTCCGCAAGTTCCTTCGGTCCACTATAGGCCAGCTCCAGCCATTCGGGCTTTCAACATCACCCCGTGTATTTTCAGGGTCTTATTGGTTGTTATGGTCTTTAGCAAAACAAGGAACATATGCCTGCATAGTTACGTGGATGTCCTTCTCCTAGTGTCCCAAAACATAGGGCAGCTGCTGGAGCCCAGAGCTTTTCAATGCTCCTCAAATTTGAATGGCACCTGACTCTGGATAGAGTCACCTGGAGCCCACTCAGTCTCCTGTATGCCTCGGGGCTCAGTGCAATATAATCAAGGGGACTATTGCCTTGACTCTGGATCCCGAGGTGCTGGAACAGAATACTGCTGGCCCTTGTCTTCTTCCCGCCTGCGTGCCTTTCAGTGTCTAAAATGATTGAGACTATGGTGTCTACGATTTCGAGGGTCAAGTGGAAGCTGGAGAAGATGGCCCTTCCGGAAGGGGTTTCTCCAGCAGTGGGAGCCAGGATGCAGAATTCAGGTCATCTACGTAACCTCAATCATGAGAGCGAGTCCACTGGTGGCTGTAATGGAGGAACTCATTTGCCATTCCATTGCCCCATTTCCTGGTTCACAATCACATCCGATGCTAGCAATGCGCAATGGGGGGCTTGCTGCCTGTCGGGTATAGCTCAAGGCAGACGAGGCTGTCAGTTTCACAGGATTGTGTTAAACATTCTGAAACTATGGACAGCCTTCTGCACCCTACAGGCCTTTCACCATATGAGGAAGGGATCGTCGGTGCTCTTAGGTTAGTCAACACTACAGTGGTCTTCTATGTTAAGACAGAGGGGCTCACAGCTTGTTCTCTATTATGGGAAGTGGAGCCAATTATGTCTTGGGCTCAGAAGATTCAAGCCTACATCTCAGCGGCTTATGTCCCCAGAGTCCAAAATATTCTAGCAGACTTTCTGTCCAGAGTCCAATTGGACAACAACAAATGGTCTCTACATGTGGAGGTTTTCAGGCACAAATGCCCCGATCATTGGAAATGCAGTAGGACTGGTGCATTTCTTCCAGTCCTGGTCAACCTCGAGTTTCTATGACTCCAAGCAGAGGTTGTGGAGGTAATGGCAGGGATGCCTTTTTGGCCAATTAGGCCATGGTTCCCCTTGCTAGCACAGTTTAGCTTCCAGAAACCAGTGCACCTTCTCCTCAGGCCAGACCTTCTGTCACTGGGTGCAATTCTACTTCCATGTCCAGCACGGTTGCGTCTGACGGCCTGGTTCTTGAGATTGGAAGTCTTCGGCTTCTCCTCCAGAGTCATCTCCGCTCTCTTGAATACAAGAAGAATGAACTCAAACAACGTTTATGGAAGAATCTGGTCAAAGTTTGCTCAAATACATGTCTGCTGCTGACAGATCATGTAGTGATCTAGAAGTTCTAAATAGTCTAGGCTTCTTCAGTCTGATTTAAATCTGGCTCTATCAGTCAGCTCCCTCGGAATTCAAGTGTCAGCTTTATTGGCCTTCACAGGTGTATCCAGATCTAGGCATCTTTTCCTGCCCAACAATTATTCAAGGGAGCAGCTAGGCTCAGACCTGGAAGTAAGCGGAGGTTTTCCAAATGGAGTCTGCCTTTTGTTCTCAACTCCTTCTCGGGAATTGGAGCAGAGTGTTCTAGGGCTGTCTCCATTAAAGGCCTCTCTGTCAAGTTTGCCTTTTTCCTGGCTATCACGTCGGCATGAAAAACCTCAGAGATTGGTTCACTGGTAACAGAGAACTTTTCTTAAAGTTCTTTCCAGTTTGAGTGGTGCTGTTATCTACTGTATGCTTGACTCAATTCCTAAGGGTGCATGAACTCATGCACCCTTAGGAATTGAGTCAAGCATACAGACCAGAACCACATGCTGTGAAAGTGCCCAAGATTGGCTGAGCCTGTTGGCCTAGGCAATCTGTGCCACAATCATTCTAGATGAGGCACGTTCCTCTGTCCTTTCTGGTAATAGAATTAACAGGCGTTCTGAAGCGTGAAGGAAGTTGTAGCTTTGTAGATATGAATGATTGTGGCACAGATTGCCTAGGCCAACAGGCTCAGCCAATGGCTTGGCTCATTTGGAGGTGGTGTCTGCTCATTCGACCAGGCGTGGGTTTACATCTTGGGCACTTTCACAGCATGTGGTTCCCAAAGTAGTCTGTAGGGCAACCTTGTGGTCCTCAATCAATACGTTTATGGATCATTATTGTGTACAGTCTGCTTCCTTATCCTCTGTTTATTTTGACTTGCAGGTCTTGTCTGTTGACAATACAAATTAAAGCCTTTGGGATATCATCGGCCGCCCATTGGGTGTATGGCGAGTTAATTCCCATACGTATGCTGCCATGGAGTCTGTCAGGAAAATGGAAAAATTACTATCAAATACTTACCGTAATTTTCCTTTCCTGATGGACTCCATGGCAGCAGGAGTCCCCCCTCGATGTCTTGAGGAGGCTAGTTATGGAACGTGGCCTATGGCTCAGAGCAAAGATTTATAAGAGTGGGGTCCTATAGGGCAGGAGTGGAGGCAGGGTTAACCCATACTTATGCTGCCATGGAGTCCATCAGGAAAGGAAAATTACGGTAAGTATTTGATAGTAAATTTTCAGTTTTTTTTTTTCATTTCTGTTATAAATTTTTACAAATAAATAATTGTTCTTCATAAATTTAGCTCAAAATGTATTCTGCTACATTTCTTTGGTGAAAATAACCCAAATCAGTGTATATTATTTAGTCTGTATGAAAATTGTAGGGTCCACAACAATGGTATATATATCTGAAAATTGATCAATCCTGACGTACTGACATCTCATGTCTTAAGACCCTAAAATGCCAGGACAGTATAAATGCCCACCATATGACCCCTTTATGGAAAGTAGACAGTCCCAGGTATTTAGTAGGAGGCATGGTGGGGTTTTAAAGTTGTAATTATTTGGATTTTTTTTTTTAAATAAAGAAATTAAAACAAAAATGTTTTCACATTTTTTTAACATACTGTCACCATATAATTGGTGTGGCAGTGATCAAGGACACTGACTGGTGATATTACATTTTTTTTCTTTTTTTACCATTTTTTTTTTAACATACTGTGACCAGAGCAATATAATGTTACCATAGTACAGAAACTTAAAAGTGCAGCACTTTTCCTAATAAATTACACCAAAATGCATATAGAGTCCTTTTTCCTTCTCCACATACAGTCTTTGATAAACTGAACAGGAATAGGGATCCCAAGTAAAAGACCGCCACCTCCAACAGAAGCACACCCAGCCTCTTACCAGATGCGATTGACCACCCTATTACAGAGGGTCAAACACACACATTAATACTCCAGGAATGGCTCCAGGGACGATCCATCAGCCACCACATCAGCTTAAAATCCTTCCAGATCAAGGTGGTCATACAGTATGCAGAGGTGCCTCCCAAGTAAACAATACAAAAATTGGGATACACAGTGTATATATCAGGTTCACAATGTGATGATATTTCCTTTACTCATTCAGCCTGGCTCCACCTATAGCTGAAATATCACATTTGCGTGCACTGCACCTTGGCCTGCAAAAGACTATGAAATATCTGATATAAAGCTCCAGGTATTACTCCCATCAGAGTAATATAGGGTACATGAAAGATTGTCATTTTATGATATATACATTGATAACTTTTGCTGCTTTATTGATGCAGGGCTCTCCAATAAAACATTGATAGCATTATTTTTTCATTTTCAGTGTTCTAGTATACAGTATATAAGGGAAAGGGACCCCCCTATATGTTTAAGATCTGGGGGGCCCCTGCCCTGCCATGGTAGTGGAGTTGTGGTGGTAGGAAATGGGGGGATTCCCAGCAACATGTGTTGTACCATTGCTACAGATGGGTCTGGTTGATCAGTGGTATTGAGCTGAATCTATATATTTCTTGGTGCCTATTATTAACATGTTCAATGTGAATTAAATTGCGGGGGCTTTGTTTCCGGTGGGGATATGTTTTTCCGGTCCCGGGGGAGGGAGTCCCACTGTGTGGTGTAGCTATGTTAGAAGGTCAGCCGGGACGACAATGTCTGCGGTGTTGGCTGCGGAAAAATTAAGTGTACTGCGCATGTGCGCACTTTCATTTTGATGTTTACATGATCTGATGGCCCGCACTCACGTGATATCAGTCGGATATTTAATGAAAATAGCCGGCACTCCATCTCCTGATGTAAATTTATTGGTGCATTAAAAAATGGGGTACAAGGGGCTATCGCGTTTCGGTGACAACCACCTTGATCGAGAAACACATTAGCTCTTTGTACCGCATTTTTTAATGCACAAATACATTTACATCAGGAGATGAAGTGCCAGCTATTTTTGTTACTCATTGTTTGCTGATGTTTGGAGGACATCATAGCCTGTGCACCTAGCCCGTGGATCCGTGTTGGACTTTGCTGAAACTCTTGAGATATTCCCTGTGTGGAGCACTGCACACCTGCTATCTTTTCATCAGTCGGATGTTGTGGCTGGAGCCATTGGGCCAATTATAGGCAGATGATTAGAAGAGAGGCGAGATCTCTATTCGAGGGAGATTCACAGCCCCCCCCCTCCTTTCCCCCACGTGATTGTTGGCACTTTGTCTGTGACTCAGAGAGGGCTGGAACACACACATGATATCTAATTGTGTTAATGGTGCCACATTGACTTTAAATTGTGGTTTGAATGTGGAAAGGGGTAATGGTGGATGCTGATGAGCGCTGGTTGGAGCTTATGTCGGTGAGTCCTTATGGGAGAGAACCGTTATAAAGGACCATTTAGATTATATCTCCTGTGTTATATGTCAGTCTTCTTGGTATATTGGTTTTACATGTCTGGCTGGTAAGGAATGAGCTTTGTAAGGGAAGCACGGCTGGTGTGATATTGAGACTATTTTGGTGCATGATCTCTGGCATAAACCTGCTGGTAAGTGTTTTATTCCAATATATCCTCTTAAAAGGCTCTATATGGGAATGTTTGAAATAGATGGATAAACCAATAGATATTGTTTTATGGTATTTCATTATCAGCTTTAGATATTCTTCCTTAATTGCATTTATATGTGGAAATCTCTAAATCTTCTTATGAGTACTACCCTCAGTGATTACCGGTATGTGGAATATCATCTAGGTAAATATCAGCAGTGGCATATTTGAATGTTGTTTACTGGCAAAGGAATGTTATGCATTTCATTTACCCTAACCCTAGATTTTATATTTATTGGATAATATAGGGCATGTCATATTATATGTAATAAAAGCTTGGTGAGACTTACAGTGAATGTGCCTCTTGGTTTGCCGGCCATATATCCTGGAAATGACATATCTAGCATGTGTTATTTATTACAATTATTATCATTAGCATTTCATTGTTTGGTGTCTGTTGCACTATAATGTTTTCATACTTGCCAATTAGTGTCCTTTGCTATTATCCCCCTCCCCCCGTCATGGGAATACATAGCAGCGTTTTACTATTGGATACCACAGCATCATATACCAGGCTGCTTTCTGATGACACATGGCACAACATTCTCTATTTTTATGATCTTTATTGGCTCATACTGGGCACATGTAAGTGAGCCTTTTTATATACACAAATATATTTATTTTTCTCGTAGGAACATCAAGAGCAGATTGATGTATGTATTATGCTTTGGATAGGCTATCTCTATCTGCGATCAAGATACTGAGGTCCTGAAGAAGCTATAATTGCGAAATGCATCAACCTCTTGACACAGGAATAAGAGAGTTACATAAGAGTAATAATTGACATGTTACATATGTATTGATGGAGGGGGGAGGAGGAGAATGGCACCAGTAGTAATGGGCAATTGGAAGACGTGACCACTAAGTAGCATGTGACAAATAAAGTCCTTATAAGTCTTTGTGAAAAAAGTCCATGGTAGTATAGTGGTGATATACCAGCAGGCAGGGGCAGCAGCCAAGGGAGTATAAGCAGCTCTGTAGGAAGAAGAAAGGGAGGACAAGGCGCGCCAGACCTAAGTGCAATAAGTCAAAACACAGTTTATTAAAAACACAAGCCAAATGGGTACTCACAGAGATATAAGAGAAACAAGCATAAAACCGGCAGAAGCCAGGTAGCTGTGTCACATTCCTGCTTGTCTTTCGGTTCGGAGTCCAAGGTGGAGCAGAGAGGAAGGATGGCTGGTTGGCTGGCCAGCTGTCCGGGCCGTCTGTGTGAACTCTGGAACGCACAAGCGCCGGGAGACGAAAACCGGAAATCCGCCATGACCGGAAGTGACATTCGCACTCGTAAGAGCCAATGGGGTGATGCATTTCAATACATCCACGTATTTTCCTCAGACCCAAAATACGTGGATGTATTGAAACGCGTGGTTTGACTTACTGCACTTAGGTCTGGCGCACCTTGTCCTACATATGTATTGAGCTAATGGTTTTCTTTTAGAAAAAGCATGTTAAACAGTTGTAACTTTTGTAATAAAGATAATATTTTATAGATTTGATTTTCATTGTCCTCTTCTGGTACCGCTAAAGTCCGTGTCACGTACCTGGTGATGGAGTCTGGCTTATGCAGGGGTAACCTCTCTTGCGGCCCTGGTTGAGAGTCCCTGGTAGTGCAGACAGGGAGCTCAGGAGCACAGGGGGGCACGAGGGCAGGACAAGTCTCTGGTGACAGGTAGGTGTCCGCTGGAGCTCGTGCAAGCAGAAGGGTAGTTAGGCAGTCTGGGTCGGTAACTGGCGGGCGGTGCAGTACAAAAGGTTCAGGCAGATGGATGGTCTGGTGCAGGCTGGGTCGGCTATGTTCAGATGGCAAGGTACAAGGGAGCAGGCGCAAGAGTGGTCGTGGAAGCCGGGGTCGGGGCAGGCAGAGTTCAGAGCAGGGTCAAACAGGCCGGGTCGCAGGAACAGGTATCAGATAGTCAGGAAGCAAGGAAACTCACACTAACGCTGTAGAACGGACAGCACCTGCTTCCTGGTGCTGTTCTGCTTAAATGGCTGCTATTGGCGCCATTAGCACGCATGGGCGCGCGCACACACGTGAACGCACGCGCACGGAAAGCCAGAAACCACCAGAAAGGATCCAGTCAGTCAGTTGCTCTCTTCCAATTTCCAAGTATACATTATATAAGTATACAATATATGATTTAAAGCATATTGGCACGATTAGTTAAATGACACTTTATCAAAAAAAAAAAGTTGTGGTGGAACACGCAAATATCACATTTAGTTGTAATACATGATTACAAAAATATTGATTTTCTAGTCATTTTACCACATAACAAAAAGCCATGCTCTGGGACTCTTTAGATGTGGCTTGTGTCCAAACTGTCAGTGCTGGACCTAAATAAACCAGTTATCCTACCTAATGAAGAAAATATAAACATAACAGTAATGTACACCACCACACTGCTTACTCCGTGTTTCCAGACTGCAATATAATGTTCTTTAGTCCATATATAAAAAAGAACATCCAGGGAAGGGGGCGTGGCCAACAAGCTCCGAGATGGCCACTGAACATTGGAGCTCCGCCAGCAAGCCGGGATACACAGCACACACCGAAAGCCCGAAGGAACCCCAGCCCGTACCACATCCACCAGTCTCCAGACAAGACACCAGGGGAAACGCAGAGATGGGCAGGCGAAGGAGAGAACCGCCGCCTCAACCGAAAAAACTCACGGGATTCTTCCCGAGGCAGACGGCAGGTCTCCAGCAAAATGGCGCCGGGGGCGAACCCACGGGGCGGAACGAACGAGCTTCGTCCTTCATCACAGAAACACAGCTCCGTCAACAGGCTGCCAGCGTGAACCTCCCATCCAGCCCCCACTCATCTGCTGCCTCAACACCCACCTTCAGAAGCCCAGCCAAATCCGAGCAGAGAACGGCTTCCCCAGAGAACACAACGAACGCTGGGAACATGGAGGTGAGTGACACTAGACCTCAGACACACACACAAGAGGCAGCACAGGATCCATTCCTAATATTCCCCACCTCAGGGCAACCTGCCACGGACAGTGTACTAAAGGATATGCTGATGTCCCTCAGGACATCACTACAGCATGATCTAATAGGAACGGTCCAGCAATGCCAAGCTGATATACAGGCCCTAGGAGGCAGAGTGGATCAGGTGGAGCATAGCATGGAGGATTACTCAGCCTCCTACAACACTCTAGTTGACGTATACAGTGCACAAAAAGAAGAGATCAATTGGATCAAAGACAAACTATTCAATTTAGAGGATAGATCCAGGAGAAATAATTTAAAACTAAGGGGGGTCCTCGAGACAATACAAGCAAACCAACTGCAGCAATATGCACAAGACCTATTCGCCACCCTGGTCCCATCCCTAACCCCACTAGAAGTCACAGTGGACAGAATCCACAGGGTGCCAAAACCCAGCTTCCTTCCAGAAGAAACCCCTAGGGATGTGATCCTAAGACTGCATTTTTACAGAGCCAAAGAGCTCATACTGACAGCCTCACGCAATCCGGACAACCGTCCACCTCAATATGCGTCTATCATAATACTCCCGGACACACACTCCAAAATAGACGAAACCTAGCCACAATCACCAAAGCCCTTCGTAAACACCGCATCCAGCATAAATGGAGATACCCAGCCCAACTGGTAATCACCTACAATGGCACCACCTCCATAATCTCCACACTAGAAGAGGGCCTAGCAGCTCTGCGTTGCTGGAATATTATACCTGAAACACAACCCATTCCTCCACCAAACCCTGAACCCATTGAACAGCAATGGCAAGTGGTAACGCGCAAAAAATCTCCAATAAAGAAAAAGACACCCAAGAGGCCTCGGCCTAGCACCAACCCGACGGACTACATACAACTTCCCGGCTAAAATAATGACATAATTATGTCTAATTCCCCCTTGTACAAGCTTGCAAATTACCATGCGACAACTCCCCTTCGAAGGGGCATACCTTGTTCCACAGTTGTATTACGTTCTTTCCGTTTGCATTCAACCAGAGTTTATTTACCTTTCTTTTTCTATGGTACTTCATCGTATGAGAATACAGATATCGCTGAAGTTACTCCACCCACAAGAACAATTCCCAAGTACAGACTCCGGAACTACCCAAGAATCTCTCCTACTTCTTCAGAGCCTGAAAATGTAAGCTGCTCCACGCCGGATAAAGTAAGTGAGCCTCTACACCCTCATCACATACTAGTCCCCTCCGAACACCATGTCTCTTAAATGCCTATCACTGAATGTCAAAGGGCTAAACCATCCGGCGAAGCGGCATGCCATGTGGAAATAAGCTCAAAAACACAGAGCAGACATCCTCAATATCCAGGAAACACATTTTCAATCGTCCAGCATCCCAACCTGCTCACATAGGAACTACCCCCATGTATTTCTTTCTTGTGCCTCACAGAAGAAAAGAGGAGTCCTACTTGCCATACGGGACTCCTTAGCTTTCCAACTGAAAGAACTGCGCTCGGACCCAGAGGGCAGATATGTAATTATAACCTGCGATATCAATGCAGCCCCCTACACCATTGCAGCTCTCTATGCCCCCAACCAGCATCAAATTAGATTCCTCCACAGATTAATCAAGAAGATTAGAGACCTCACTTATGGAAACCTCTTACTTTGTGGTGACTTTAATGCCATAACAGACCAGACATTGGACACCTCTGCAACAACCAAACACCGTAAATCTACACCTACAGACCTATTTCATCTGGAAGAACTGTATGATGTCTGGAGATGCCAGCATGGCTGTGAACGTGACTACCCCTTCTCAGCCAGAAATCATACGTACTCCAGGATTGACATGTTCATAACGGACAGATGGCTCCTCCAGAGGATCGCCACCTCTGAGGTCCACGATATTCTCTGGTCAGACCACGCAGCTGTATCTATTTCCATCTGTGAGAGGAGCGCACCCTCCACAAACCCCATCTGGAAGTGTAACTCTAATCTGCTCCAAGACAAAGCCTACTCCCAAATCATCTCCCAACACCTAACAGAATACTTTAATCTAAACGTAGGTTCAGTCCAAAACCCCTTCTCAATATGGTCTGCCCACAAGGCATATATCAGAGGAGTTTTAATTCAATTAGGAGCAAGGGCGAAGCGAAGCCACAATAAATGCATAAACGACATTATCACTGAGATCCGTAAACTAGAACAACTCAACAAAACCCACACGAATGCCCTAACCACCCACACCTTGCAAACCCTTAGAGAAGAGTTGAGACTTCTCCTTACACGACAATATGACAAACATCTCAAACGCTTAAAACTATCCTTTTATGCCAATGCAAACAGAGCAGGCAAACTACTAGCGAGAAGAGTCAAAACAATCCAGGCTAAGGCCAGGATATCCCACCTCATGCACCCCACTCAAAACTATAAAGTCACAAACCCCCAAGACATTGCAGATCAATTTGCTGATTACTATAGCTCACTTTACAATCTTAAAGAGGACCCTAATACACCACAACCCATAGAAGATTCCATATTGTCCTTCTTGAAGAAACTCAATCTCCCTTCCCTATCCAAATCACAACTAGAAACCCTAAACTCCCCTTTCCCTCCAAAAGAAATATGCGATATTTTGGCTTCCCTCCCCAACGGCAAATCGCCGGGGCCAGATGGCCTTTCAAACGAATATCACAAACTATACGGAACCATACTAACCCCCACTCTAATGGAAGTATTCAAAGAAGCTGCCCACTCTTCCCAATTACCCGCAGAAATGTTAAAAGCCTATGTGGTCATGATCCCCAGACCTGGCAAAGACCCTTCATCCCCAGCAAACTTTAGACCCATCTCGCTACTAAACACGGACATCAAGATCTATGCGAAGATCCTGGCAAGCAGGATGTCCACCATCATTCCATCGATAATTAAAAATGACCAGATGGGGTTTGTCAGAGGAAGGCAATCCTCCAACGCAACTAGACGTGTTCTAAACATTATGCAATATGCGGAATCCAGTAGGACGCCTTCTCTTCTGCTCTCAATAGACGCGGAGAAGGCGTTTGACAGGGTCCACTGCCAACATATGGTACATGTTCTACAGTCTTTTGGCTTTCAGGGCTCCATACTACGAGCAATTTTAGCCCTATACTCTGGGCCCTCGGCACAAGTACTCACTGCAGGATTACTTTCGAAAACATTCACAATCACGAATGGCACCCGTCAAGGCTGCCCTCTCTCGCCCTCCATCTTCAACCTAATGATGGAACCATTGGCAGAATCCATTCGCACGGATACCAGTATTGCCGGATTCCAAATTGCCAACACACACCACACAATTAACCTCTTCGCAGACGACGTCATTCTCCTTCTCACTAATCCACTTCTCTCTCTCCCACAAGTCCACTGTAAACTTACAGAGTTTAGTAAAATGTCCTACTATAAAGTAAACTTCTCCAAATCACTCATCCTAGGCCTGAACATTGCACCCAAAGTAGAGCAAATCCTCCAAAACACCCTACCCTACAAATGGACTAAATTGGGGATACTGTATTTAGGGATCAATCTGACTCCCTCAACAACTTCATTGGTCCACTCCAATCTTCAATCACTCATCTCCAAAATCACCCCCCAAATACGCCATCTAGAACGCTGTGACTTGTCGTGGACTGGAAGACTGGTGGCCTTTAAGATGACAATTCTGCCACAAATATTATATATCTTCAGGACCCTTCCTATTCATATCCCTCTAAAATATCTTAAAACACTATCATCTCTACTTAGAAATTATATTTGGAACAACAAAAAACCCAGGATTGCGCATAACACTCTCACCAAAAACAAACTAGTGGGAGGAATGGGACTAATAGACATACAGGACTACTATTGGGCGACAAAAATGACACAACTCAAACAATGGTTCAACACACTTGACCCTCCCCTATGGGCACTTATCGAGAAAGACCAATCCCCCACCCAGGACCTCACAGCTTTCCTTGTCGTGGATTCCTGGAAACCCTGAGACATAAAGCCTCTCCCCTGCACAATTGCAGACTCCTTGCAAGCAGGAGACTCCATCCTCATAACCACACCCACCCTTAAAACGCAAGTTCTAGAAACACTGATTCCCATGCTAGACACATCCCACCTTCAAACACAAGGGTTGACAGACATAGCCAAATTTCTTGCAGGAACAAAACCTAAAACATGGGAAATCCTAAAAGAGGAATTCCAACTTCCAGAAAACTCCCGATACACATACCTCAGAATTAAACACTTCCTGGAAAGAACACCCCTACCCTCCATAAAAATCTCCCCCACAGCATGGAACTTCTATACAAATCCCAACGCCTTGCACAAGTATACATCCCTTTTTTACAACATCCTTCAAGATAAACTCACATTCACTAAAAATACACACATACGTAAATGGGAAGAAGACCTACACAAGTCATACACCCCCGTGCAATGGCAAACAGCCTTTAGATCGATACACAAATACTCACACTGCTCAAAGCACTGGGAAATGATGCTTAAAATAAGGCTAAGATGGTACCATACCCCTGCTAGATTATCCAGCCTCTACCCAGGCTCACCACCTTCATGCTGGCGCCTTTGTGGAAAAACAGGGAACTTATTGCACATACCAAAAAGCTGTCCAAAACTTGTCCCCTTCTGGAATCAAGTCTCCACCCTAATTTCCACACTAACCTCTACCCCCACCCAAATAGATGAAGGACTGGCAATACATAGTCTGGGCTTAGAGAAATTCCACCCCACTCTAAGAGCAACTATTACTCACATCCTCCTAGCCGCTAGAAACACCATCCTCAAAAAATGGAAGTCGCCAGATCTACCGAACATATCTGAGGTAATTACTGCAGTGAATACTAACTTCTCCTTTGAGAGACTTCTAGCTCTAAACTCATTAAAAGGCAACACATTTGACACAGACTGGTCTGCATGGACAAAAAGATATTTACCTAGTCATTGATATTAACCTACTCATTATCATGAAGTAACCTGTATTCTGTATTACCTACATGCTGTATAGCGATGCACCATACGACTATGTACCACCTGTTCTAACTTTCCTTGTTATTCTCGAAAATCTCAATAAACATATTTAAAAAAAAAAAAAACAATAAACCATCGACAATAGTTAATGTCGACTATAGCACTATTGTGAAGTTTTGAAATGTACAAATTTTTCTAATACTTA
This sequence comes from Glandirana rugosa, assembly GCA_018402905.1. Taxonomy (NCBI): domain Eukaryota; kingdom Metazoa; phylum Chordata; class Amphibia; order Anura; family Ranidae; genus Glandirana; species Glandirana rugosa. The sequence continues at coordinate 36,183 of BLSH010102990.1, forward strand.
CCATGTACAGGGTGGGCCATTTATATGGATACACCTTAATAAAATGGGAATGGTTGGTGATATTAACTTCCTGTTTGTGGCACATTAGTATATGTGAGGGGGGAAACTTTTCAAGATGGGTGGTGACCATGGCGGCCATTTTGAAGTCGGCCATTTTGAATCCAACTTTTGTTTTTTCAATAGGAAGAGGGTCATGTGACACATCAAACTTATTGGGAATTTCACAAGAAAAACAATGGTGTGCTTGGTTTTAATGTAACTTTTTTCTTTCGTGAGTTATTTACAAGTTTCTGACCACTTCTAAAATGTGTTCAATGTGCTGCCCATTGTGTTGGATTGTCAATGCAACCCTCTTCTCCCACTCTTCACACACTGATAGCAACACCGCAGGAGAAATGCTAGCACAGGCTTCCAGTATACGTAGTTTCAGGTGCTGCACATCTCGTATCTTCACAGCATAGACAATTGCCTTCAGATGACCCAAAAATAAACAGGAGACTGTTCATCTAGGAATGCTCGGACCTGAGCCCCATAATGTGGTGGTGCACCATCTTGCTGGAACTATGATGTCAGTGATAGGGAATTGCTGGCCATCAACTCGGCTTTGGAGGAATGGCGGTACCTCCTGGAAGGAGCAGCTCACCCGGTGTTGGTTTTTGCTGACCATAAAACCATAAAAAAAACATATTCTGTAAAGATATGAGATGTACAGCACCTGAAACTACGGATACTGGAAGCCTGTGCTAGCATTTCTCCTGCGGTGTTGCTATCAGTGTGTGAAGAGTGGGAGAAGAGGGTTGCATTGTGTCACATGACCCTCTTCCTATTGAAAAAACAAAAGTTGGATTCAAAATGGCCGACTTCAAAATGGCCACCATGGTCACCACCCATCTTGAAAAGTTTCCCCCCTCACATATACTAATGTACCACAAACAGGAAGTTAATATCACCAACCATTCCCATTTTATTAAGCTGTATCCATATAAATGGCCCACCCTGTACATTAAAATACCTGTGAAATGCAAAAAAAAAAAAAAAAGAACATCCAGAATGTAG
>BLSH010102990.1:39846-51079 GCA_018402905.1 Glandirana rugosa
TACGAATGTCAATATGGGTTTTGTGTAATACGATACGGAGGACTCATACCCTTATGGTGAAAAAGTGTTGGATCTACGTGTCTCCCTGTGTTTTAACTTTCTTGTGGAAGTTGTGGATTTCACCCCATGTGCGATATTCTTTTAACCCGTTTCCTAGTAGGTTAAAGGGAACAACAAAGTGTCGTGTAGCTTTGTCTACTTGCTTTTACGCAGGCTTTTAAGAGCATGCTGTTTCCGATAAAAATAACAAAGACTAGTACCTTCCGACAGCCGAAAGTTTTGCACGAAATTTCCTGAAGGGGCAAACTCCAAAAATGTTCTCGTACGGGAACAGAGCGAACTGTTTTCGTTTACTGTGTACCGTTTTTGTATGATTTTCATAAAAGAAAACTCAGAAAAGAAAGACTGTGCATGATCAGAAACAATAAAAATAGCCTTTGTCGTACGAGAATTTTCGGACGCATTTTCGTTCATCTGTTTCGATGTGCTGTGAAACAACAAGGGAAATTGGATGATCCTTTGCCCAATTTTCTTATAGCGTGTACCCCACTTTAGGTGTTGAAGGTGTTCTTTCAATTTTGTGTCCCTCTGTGCATCTAGGTTGTGAAAAAGTGGTATTCCCATACTCAGGAGGCATAGCATAATGTGTTTTGGGTATAACTGTAAGCATATTAATGCTGTGTGTGGAAAAATAATTTGTTAAAATGACAACTTTAATTTGAGTACAGTGTTACCTGACTAAATAATTCTCATTCAAAGTTTAACAGTGCTGAAAGCTGAAAAGCTGAAAAATGGACTGGTCTGGAAGGGGGTGAAAGTCCCTGGACTTGATATGGTTAATAGGCAGGGTTGTAGGTAAAGTACTGTATCTGTCCCTCACATTACACCCTCTTAGCCTTGCCCCAACTGTCTCCCCACAGTGAATGTTTTGTATTCTTTACTAGATTAACAAATCCAAATGGAGTTTATAGCATGTGGGCAGACATGTTCTGATTTTGAATAAACAAGTGTGCTCTGAATTATGGAATGCATTTTACAATTTCATTATATTTTTTCCCATTTTGTAATTGATTTGTACAGTATGTATAATGCACAATACTTATGGGACTGCTGCAGTAACATAGGCAGGACCAAGCTATTTTTTAATGTATAGACTGGATTTAGTATTAGGTTATTCTAGACATATTTTTTTAATATAATCTAGTAGCCCTTTGCTTGGCAATAAATAGCCTGTTTCTTGATCTATAGAGAGTCTCACTGAAATCGTGTAAAATATATAACCATTAAAACTAGATAGTTGGAAATATTAAATCTGTTAGAATTTTAAATAAACTCATCAGAAATAGTCATTAGAGTTTTCAACTACTAATAATATTTTTATGATGCTTTTCTCCAGCTGTAATAGTTCACTGTCAGAGAAAAGCTATTTGGCTGTAACACATTTGCTGCCATCTACTGCCATCTGCTGCCAGTTTTGCAACATCATGCAAATTGAGTATTTATCCTTTCTTAATTTGATCTCAAGACATTATATTATTATATCTATCATAAGAGAGTCCTATGTGAACATGTTTTTCTTTCACTTTAATCAAAAGTTCACATACAGTGTATAAAAAGTAAGACTATGTATTGCCAGGTGTCAGAAAGGGCTCTTCACATTAGTTTAGGGCAGAGTTAAGGCTCGTACACACCAAGAAAATTGGGCAAATATTTTCATCCAAAGAATTTTTGTACCAATTTTATATAGCGTCTACACAACTTCCGACAGCCGAAAGTTTTGCACGAAATTTCCTGAAGGGGCAAACTCCAAAAATGTTCTCGCACGGGAACAGAGCAAACTGTTTTCGTTTACTGTGTACCGTTTTTGTACGATTTTCATAAAAGAAAAATCAGAAAAGAAAGACTATGCATGATCAGAAACAATAAAAATAGCCTTTGTCGTACGAGAATTTTCGGACGAATTTTTGTTCATCTGTTTCGATGTGCTGTGAAACAACAAGGGAAATTGGATGATCCTTTGCCCAATTTTCTTATAGTGTGTACCCCACTTTAGACAAACCTTTGCCATCCAGCTGTTGGAAAATAACTAAAAGTTTCATTATGCCTCTGGGAATCATGTGAGAGTTTTTGGATGTCTCATTGGACTTGTAGTTCTGCAACAGCTGGGGAGCCAAAGTATGCCTACCACTGGAAAGTAAAGAGTATCTATATACACTGAGCAAAATTATAAACGCAACACTTGTGTTTGCCCCTATTTATCATGAGCTGAACTCAAAGATTTATGACTTTTTCTATGTACACAAAAGACCTATTTCTCTCAAATATTGTTCACAAATCTGTCTAAATCTGTGTTAGTAAGCACTTCTCCTTTGCCGAGATAATCCATCCACCTCACAGGTGTGGCATATCAAGATGCTGATTAGACAGTATGATTATTGCAAAGGTGTGCCTTAGGCTGGCCACAAAAAAAAATGCCACTCAAAAAATGTGCAGTTTTATCACACAACACAATGCTACAGATGTCGCAAGTTTTGAGGGAGCGTGCATTTGGCTGACTGCAGGAATGTCCACCAGAGCTGTTGCCCTTGAATTGAATGTTCATTTCTCTACCATAAGCCGTCTCCAAAAGTGTTTCAGAGAATTTGGTAGTACATCCAACCGGTCTCTGACCATGTGTAACCACACCAGCCCAGGACCTCTACATCCAACATCTTCACCTCCAAGATCGTCTGAGACCAGCCACTCGGACAGCTGCTGCAACAATCCGTTTGCATAACCAAAGAATTTCTGCACAAACTGTCTCAGGAAAGCTCATCTGCATGCTCGTCGTCCTCATAGGGGTCTCGACCTGACTGCAGTTCATCGTCGTAACCGACTTGAGTGGGTAAATGCTCACATTCGATGGCGTCTGGCACTTTGGAGAGGTGTTCTCTTCACGGATGAATCCCGGGTTTCACTGTACAGGGCAGATGACAGACAGCGTGTATGGTGTTGTGTGGGTGAGTGGCTTACTGATGTCAATGTTATGGATAGAGTGGCCCATGGTGGCGGTGGGGTTATGGCATGGGCAGGCGTATGCTATGGACATCGAACACAGGTGCATTTTATTGATGGCATTTTGAATGTGCAGAGATACCGTGATGAGATCCTGAGACCCATTGTTGTGCCATTCATCCACAACCATCACCTTATGTTGCAGCATGATAATGCATGGCCCTATGTTGCAAGGATCTGTACACAATTCCTGGATGCTGAAAACATCCCAGTTCTTGCATGGCCAGCATACTCACTGGACATGTCACCCATTGAGTATGTTTGGGATGTGTATACGACAGCATGTTCCAGTTCCTATCAATATCCGGCAACTTCGCACAGCCAAAACTTGATAATGAGGGGGCTTGTGTTCAAGATGAAGATCAAGATGGGCCCCCTATAACAAGGGATATCTATACGACACTCTAGCCACCTACACATATATTTTTAATACCCTGCCCTCATACTACATACACTCTGTAGCAGTGAATCAGCTTGCTCAGCATGCTGCTCCATTTGGTGGGTGTAACCAGATTGTACAGGGTCTTAAAGAGGCAGAGTTAAATAAAAGTGTTTAGCAGACACATACAACACTAAGCATTATAATTTGCAAAAATGAAACTTTTACCATTAAATATGCTTTTCAGCCTAACTACAGAAGAACTTTATAAAGTCAGTCAATGACTACTTTGCATCAGAAGTCCCCGCTTACACCACAGTCCCCGCTAACATCAGAGTCCCCCTTTCATCAGTATTCCCCTTAAATCTATATCTCCCTTACATCAATGCCTCCTACTTACATCAGTCCCCCTTACATCAGAGTCCCCTTTACATCAGTGTGCCATTGTAAAACACTGTCCCTCTGAACACCAGCACTTTCACCCCCTTCCTGCCCAGGCCAATTTTGAGCGGTCATGCAACACTGTACCCAAATGATATTTTGATCAGTTTTTTGAGACAGATAGAGCTTTCTTTTGGTGGTATTTAACCACCACTGGGTCTTTTATTTTTTTGCAAAAAAAACTAACATTGTGAAAAAAAAGTTTTTCTTAGTTTCTGTTAGAAAATTTTGTAAATAAGTGATTTTTCTCCTTAACTGATGTGCGCTGATGAGGCCACACTGATAGGCTACACTGATGGGCGCTGATAATATGGCAGTGAAGGGCACTGATGAGGAAGCACTAATATGTAGCACCGATGGGCAGCACTGATGAACACTGATAGGCAGCACTAATGAACACTGAGAGGTGGCACTAATGGGCACTGAGAGGTGGCCCTGATAGGTGGCACTGAAGGGCACTGATAGGAAGCACTTATGGGCACTGATAGGTGGTACAGATAGGTGGCACTGATATGCACTGATTGGTGGCACTGATGGGTGGCCAATCAGTGCTCATCAGTGCCTCCTATCTGGGCTCTTTACTGAGATCCCAGGGACACAGTGTACCACCAATTGCCATGCTGCATGCCCCCCGAGGGCAAGCATGCACGGCAAGACTGGGACAACATCATATGACGTTGTCCCAGAATGAGAGAATCACACTACCGTTGTCATTATACAATACGGTAGGCGGGGGTGGTTACATCAGTGCCCCCCTTACATCAGTGCCCTCCTTTACATCAGTTTCCTCCCTTACATCTGAATGACTTCCTTTACATCAATGTGCCCTCATGAAGCAGAGTACCCTCATACATCAGAATCTTTCCTTATATTAGTGTTCCCCTTACATCAGTGTCCCCTCTTTAATCTGCTTCCCCTTTACATCAATGTCCCCCTTTACATCAGTGTCTCTTATTATATCAGTGTCCCCCTCATCATCATTGTGCCCTCTTACATAAGAGTTCCCTTACATAAGTGTCCCCCCTTACATTAGAGTTCCCCCTACATCAGAGGACCCCCTATGCATCAGCATCCCCCCTTACATCAGAGTTACATAAGATTACCCCTTTGCATCAGAGCCCCCTTTACATTAGTGTCGCCCTTACAACAAAGTATCCTCTTACATCAGAGCCCCTTTATATCAGTGTACCCCTTTACATCAATATGCTCCCTTACATCAGAGTACCCCCCACGCCCGAGTCTTTCCTTATATCAGTGTTCCCCTCACATCAGTGTGCCATCTTTTATAAGTTCCCCCTTTACATCAGTATCACCCCTTCTTTTTACATCAGAGCCCCCCCCCCCCGTTAAATCAGTGCCCCCCTTACAGCAGAGTCCTTCCTTACAGAAGAGTTTTCCCTGACATAATTTTTTCCCCTTACATCAGAGTTCCTCTTATATCAGTGTACCCCCAATACATCAGTATCCTCCCTAACATCAGTGTGCCCCCTTACATCAGAGTCACATCAGAATACCCTTTTACATCACAGCCCCACCCACTTACATAAGAGTACCGCCCTAAATAAGATTCCTATCTTACATCAGAAGACCAACTTACATTAAATCAGAGGACCCCCTATACATCAGTACCTCCCCTGTGTCAGTGTGCCCTCATTCATCAGAGCACCTCTTTATATCAGAGTCTTCCTTACATAAAAGTCCCCCCCTTATATCAGTGTGCCCCCTTTACATCAGAGTACCCCCGTACATCAATGCCTACCTTTACATCAGTGCCCCCCTTACATCAGAAACCACCTAAATCAAAGTACCACTTACATAAGTGCCCCCTTACAACAGTGTCCCCTTTTGCATCAGTATTCTCCTTTACATCAGTGCTCCCCTTACATCATTGTTCCCTCTAACATCAGAGTCCCTCTTTACAACAGAGTCCCCCTCTTAAATCAGGGTTCAGCTTACTTCCTCTTTCATCACGGGACCCCTTATACTTCAGTATCCCCCACATCAGTGTGCCCACTTACATCAAATTACATCAGAGTACCTCTTTACATCAGAGTCACCCTTTACATCAGTTCCATTCTTACATCCCTGCCCCCTTACATCAGAATACTCCCTTACAGCAGTGCCCCCTTACAACAGTGTACCCCCTGACATCAGTGCCCCCTTACTTCACATTACCTCTTGCATCAGTGTTCCCCCTTACATCAGATTCCCCTTTACATCAATGTGCTCCCTTACATCAGAGTACCTCTTTACATCAGAATCACCCTTACATAAGAGTTCCCCATTACATCAATGTCACCCCTTTACATCAGTGCCCTTCTTACATCACTGCCCCCTTACATCAGAGCACTCCCTTACATCAGTGCCCCCCTTACAATAGAGTACCCCCCTGACATCAGTGCCCCCTTAAATCACATTACCCCCTTACATCAGAAAACCTCCTTAAGTCAGTGCCCCTGGGGACATCAGACCACATTAATGCTCCTTTACATCAGAGTACCCCCTTACACCAGTGTTCCCCTTAGGCATCAAAGTACCTCCTTATATCAGTGCCCCCCCCCCTTACATCAGAATACACCTTTACATTAGACATGTGCAGTTTGTTTCGTTCGGAATTAAAATTCGGACGAATTTTCATTTTTTGGAAATTTGGATGTATCCAAATTTCTGAATTACAATAGTACCGAATTTAAACAAATCCGAAATACGGAATAATAAAAAAATGTGTCCGAAATTGGATTTCAAATCATTTTTGAATAGTTTTCAAATTCAAATAGTTTTCACATTCGAATTAGAAAAATACTTGGATTTGAATAGTTTTCCAATTTCTAAAGAGAACAAAATAGAATAGAAAACAAAGGAATAGAAAAGAAAACAAAAGAATAGAATACAACAGAGTAGAACAGCTCTGTTCCACTCCACCACATTATATTCTTTCATAGAAAGGTATATTCCCCTCTATTATATTCTATCTTTTTTCCATTCTATTCCTCCACTTTCCACTCTACTCCATTCTCCTTGGAAATTGGAAAACTGTTCAAATTCTAAAACAATTCGAATTTGAAAACTATTTGAATTAGAAAACTTTTCGAATTTGGAAACTATTCGAAATTGATGCAAAAACTTTTCAAATCGATTTGAAAACGAAACGAATTCCAAAAACGAATTAAACTAATGAAATTAATCTAACTAAACAAATGTATGTAAATAACAAATCAGAATAAAACAAAACAAATTGTTTCGCTCTGCACATGTCTACTTTACAAGTGTCTCTCTTACATCAGCACCCCTCTTACATCACAGTAACCTCTTACATGAGTGCCTCCCTTTACATCATCGTCCCCCTTAAAACAGAGTCCCCCTTACATCAAAGTACCCCTTACTTCAGTGCCCCCTTACACCACTGTGCCCCCTTACACCCATGTGCCCCCTTACATCAGAGTATCCTCTTACATCAGTGAACCCCTTCACATCAGTGTCCCCCCTTACAACAGATTCCCCTCTTACATCAGAGCCCCCTTAAATCAGAGTACCCCACACATAAGTGTCCCCTTACTTCAATGTGCTGCTTTACATTATTATCCATAGAACACCCTATTCTTCAATACCCCCCCCCCATCAGTGTGCTCCCAACATAAGAGCCCCCCTTAGACCAATGTCCACACTTTACACCAGTGCCTCGCTTACATTACAGTACCCTCTACCATCAGTTAAATCAATACAATGCATATATGTGGTGCGCTGTTCCTTTCAAATGTGTATAAACAAAGGTGGGTGAACTAAAATACTCATATAGGTGACAATGACAACCCTCCTAAGAAAAAAACTTACATAGATAAATAATAAGAAATAGCATCCTGTAGGGTTGCACCGATGCCACTTTTTTGCCACCGAGTATGAGTACCGATACTTTAGCTTTGGTAGTCGCCGATACCAATTACAGATACCTATCACGTAGGTAGAGGGGTGGTTTGGAAGGTGGGGGGTTGTTAGGGAGCTGGGTGAGGGCAGGGTTGAAGGGGGGGGATAGAGGGGTAAGTGAGGGCAGGGTAGTTGAGGGTGGGGTGAAATAGGGATTGTGGGGTGGGAGAGTTTGGATGGAAAAGGCTGTGATCACTGGGAGAGAAGAGGATAGGGATAGGATGGTTATCGAGAGACACGGGGGCAGAGGTGACAGCTGGTGGAGGGAAGGAGGTGGCAACAGGCAGAAGTGACAGCAATGACTGCAGGCATGGTACAGGAGACCATCAGAGACTGCAGGCCTGGTACAGGAGACAGCCAGAGACTGCAGGCCTGGTTCAGGAGGCAGACAGAGACTTCAGGACTAGTACAGGAGACAGCCAGAGACTGTATGATACAGGAGACAGCCAGAGACTGCATGGTACAGGAGACAGCCAGAGACTGCATAGTACAGGAGACAGCCAGAGACTGCATGATACAGGAGACAGCCAGAGACTACATGCTACGGGAGACAGTCAGGGACTGCATGGTACATTAGACAGCCAGGGACTGCATGGTATATTAGACAGCCAGGGACTGCATGGTATATTAGACAGCCAGGGACTGCATGGTACACTAGACAGCCAGAGACTGCATGCTACAGGAGACAGCCAGAAACTGCATGGTACATTAGACAGCCAGAGAATACATGATACATTAGACAGCCAGGAACTGCATGGTACATTAGACAGCCAGAGACTACATGCTACAGGAGACAGCCAGAGACTACATGCTACATTAGACAGCCAGAGACTACATGCTACATTAGACAGCCAGAGACTACACACTACATTAGACAGCCAGAGACTGCATGGTACATTAGACAGCCAGGGACTGCTGAACAGAGTGACTCAATATAGTGCAGGCATGTGGGGATTACCTGTAGGACACTGCCCACCGTGCGGTGCGACTTGCCGACCCAGATGAACCACGCTCATCCCAGGACCCAGGGAGAGAGACAGGGGAGGCGTCAGAACGTGCTCCACATCCCAGTGGCTTATCTATATGGTTCTTTAGGGCAGCTTCCTGTGCTGTCGTCCACATGGTACATGGGAGACCTAGCAGCAGCCAGCAGGCTCCACCTCAGCAGGGAAGGAAGCAGAGCGAGTGCTGGCCTAGATCACCTCCGGGGGGGGGGGGGTGACGTGGTGCTAGTGAAAGGCTTAGGCTTGTATGCCTTGTATGCCCAATTACATGCACTGGCTGGCTGCTGTAGGGGGAGGTGGGGAGCTGGCGGGCCCTGTACTCCCTGATGGCGGCCCTGGGTAGAGGAGGCGGGGATGGCACTGGCCAGAGGGGAGGAAGAGGCGGTCTGCTCCCAAGATACATCACTTCCGGTATTGGTTTCCGGAATCGCTGCCTTTCTTGCGAGTACCGATACTCTCTAAAAGGCAGATTATCGGTCCCAATACCGGTATTGGTATCGGGGCATCCTTACCAGTGCATCAAATACAGTGGTACCTCGGTTCACAAACTTAATTCATGAACTGACTCTGGTCGCAAACCAAATTGGTCTCAAACAGAAGCAAATTTTCCCATAGGGTTCAATGGAAATCAAGTTAATCCATTCTGAAATTTTTTTTTGTTTTTGAACCACAAAGCTATGAAAAAAAGTACAGTACAGTACAGCATGAAGAGAGAGAACATTAACCTTGCACATTCTTGTCACTTGCATTTGCGCTTTGCATATTCTGGTCACCTGCATTACTGTTCGGCACTTTCTTCTTGCCACCATGCTTGCTCTGCATTTTCTTTGGAGCCATACAGGATGTACAGTATAGTATGTATGTGCTAAAAAGTACACCAAAAAGCTTCTCAATACTGTACTGTAAGTGTCTTCACAGTACTAAACACTTTCAGTGTCTATCCGCGATCTCACAGGGAAAATGGCCACAAATCGTGTTTGTGAATAGAAGCGGAGTTCACGAACAAAAGTTTTTGTGGACTCTTCTGTTCGTGAACCAAATTGTTCATGAACAGAAGCGTTCCTGAACTGGCGTTCCACTGTACCATAAATATAAAAACACACTGAGCAAAAGATCATGCTAAGTGCTTCTAACAAAACAAATATCTCTAACTGATAAGTCAAAATGTCCATAACATATATCAGTGTACCATGCAGTGCATATACCTTCAGTGGTGATCAGAGAGACAATAGATGTGCTTCTGTGCCAAACACTCCAATCCACCACCATGCCACCTCTAGGTGCAATGCCTGCTCACCTAAAATGTTAACCTATAAGAATATAGGTCAAAAGAACATAGGTGTCGCTGTTCACATGACTTGCTCAGGGTAGGGAGCCTAGTGCCAAACTGCTGGATTTATGGAGCCACTCTTTGTTTACAGGTTGTCACGTTGATAAATACATACTCATGTCATAAACTAACTTAAAATCTTGCCAAAACTGCTAGCATTCTTAACTGCTTCCCGACCGCGCGCCGTCTTTTCACGGCGGCAGTCGGGGAGCTGGGCGCGAATCGCCGTAAATATACAGCGATTTGCATTTTGGCCACCAGGGGGCGCGCACGCGCCGCCGGCGGCGCGCACCCGCCGCACTCCTGAGGAGTGTGCCCGCGGCTCGGGCGGACCCGATGTCCGCTGGCGAGCCGCGATGAGCGGCTACAGGGAAAAGAAGGGGAACCGCCGATGTAAACACGGCGGTTCCCCGCCCTGTCAGTGGGGTATGAGGGATCTACTGATCCCTGTCACTGGGATCAGTTAGATCTCTCATGCCCATGTTAGCCCAACCCCCCCACAGTAAGAACACACCCAGGGAACACAGTTAACCCCTAGCTCCCCCCCCCCAGGTTAACCCCTTCACTGCCAATGACATTTATACAGTAATCAGTGGACATTTAAATTTCTGATCGCTGAATAAATGTCATTGGTCCCAAAAAAGTGTCAAAAATGTCCGACATGTCCGCTGCAATATCGCAGTACCGCTAAAAATCGCAGATCGCCGCCATTACTAGTAAAAAATAAAAAAAAATAAAAACCCCAGAAATGAATTCTCATCATCCGTAAACGCGGCCACTTTTGCGCAAACCAATCAATAAACGCCGATTGCAATTTTTTTTATCGCAAATATGAGGAAGAATATAAATCGGCCAAAAACGGTGAAAAAAAATGTTTTTTTATATTTTTTTTTTGGATTTGAATTTTAGCAAAAAGTAAGAAATTTGGGTTTTTTTGCAAAATGGTCGCTCTTCTTTTGTTTATAGCGGCGTTCAGAAATGACGCAGAGGCGATCAAATACCACCAAAAGAAAGCTCTATTTGTGGGAAAAAAAGGACGCAAATTTTGTTTGGGTACAACGTCGCACAACCGCGCAATTGTCAGTTAAAGCGACGCAGTGCCGA
>BLSH010102990.1:51089-76900 GCA_018402905.1 Glandirana rugosa
TTGTGAAAACAATAAAAATTTGTTTTTATTTGTTCTCAAATTATATTGAAATTGTATAAAGTCAAAACACATAAAATTGGTGAAGTCGGGGCCTTCCAAAACGTCGAAATCCTGGTCTCGTGAAAAACGCTAAGCCGTGACGCAGCGAAATTGACTGTTAACGCGCCAACACGCTGCAACATGGGTTTGTTTTAAACGCAGGAAAAAAAGGGTGTTTATCTCGAAAGAAAACCACCATAAACTAGCGGAGACGCAGTAAAGACTTGCGGCGATATTTGTTTTCTTCTCGCTGGTAAAACGTTTTTTTGGGTTTAGTACAACGTCGCACAACCGCGCAATTGTCAGTTAAAGCGACGCAGTGCCGAATCGCAAAAAGTGCTCTGGTCCTAAAGCTGCAAAACCTTCCGGGGCTGAAGTGGTTAAAATACACAAAACTGAAATATGTTAAAGTTATATTAAACTCTTGTTTATTTTTGTTTAAAAATAACAAAAGTGTTATACTTACCTTGAAAATATATAAGATAAACAGAAAAGTTGCGCTTGTGACATAATATGTGTAGCTAAAAGATATATAAAGTCAACACAATATGTAAAAACAACGTGAAATTCAATATATGCCAGAAAAAAGTTCAGAGAAGTATCCAATCAGTCCAAGGCGTGTATAAAAAATGTGAAAATCAATATAAAAAGAAAAAGTCCAAAACAATATCCAATCCAGTGCAAGGAAAAACAGTGAAAATCTTCTCCAAAACTTATATATGAGTGAACATCCACCACTTCACCACTAGAGTGACACACGAGACCTCCACCAATATGGATGTGCCCTTACCAGGACTCCTAGACCCCTTATTACAGGGGGTCAGGAGAAACTTTGTGGATATAAACCTCCACTAGGTTATGCGACCAGCCTCCCGGATCCTATCCTTCAAGGGGCATCCTCGTTACTCGATGGAAGTGAAAGAAGAGCCACAATAGTGCATTACCATTATAAAAGCAAAAGGTTTAATAAAAATATTGCACTTACATTTATTCAGATACAATTGTGCTGCAGGCCAAAAAGACAGTATGGAGACCGCGGTGATTGTGAGACAGCACTTCCGCCCTATCAATTTCGTCCCTATGAGGACGTCTGCTCTGTGCAGTAGTTTTGAACAGAGCAGCCCAGATCCTTCTCTTCTTGGGCCCCTCACTTGGCTCTACTGGCCCCTCCCTCCTGCCGAGTGCCCCCACAGAAAACAGCTTGCTATGGGGGCACCCAAGCTGAGCCACTGCTCTGTGTGTACATTCGGACACGAAGCCACGGCTCAGCCCTGCCCCCTCTCTATCCTCATTGGCTCACGGACTTTGACAGCAGCTGAGATCGGGTAACATTGCTGGATCGAGGCTCAGGTAAGTATTAGGGGGGCTGCTGCACACAGAAGGTTTTTTTATCTTCTTGTTATCCGGAGGGTTAATTACATTCTTGACTAATTTGTCACGTAATATGGGTGCTCTTCTATAGATTAATCTTGGGCCTTCCGGGAGTGGAAGAGTTGAAGTTGTCTATCAGCCTTCAATATTGGCCAGCATCTCTTAAAAATATTTTCCACACTGTTGTGCTATACATTATAATTCATTATAATTTGAAGATCTTAAAGGGTTTTTTCTTGTTACCCTCTATTGGCAGGATAAACGTATACATTTTCTGGATTTGGAACCCCTTTCTGCCAATGGTACGCATATATGTGGCCTGACCTAATTGGGCTTTTCCTTGGGGCCATGGGTACTTCTTTCTGTGCTGGGAGCATGCCACACAGCGCGCTCCCACCACAGAGACCAGGCTCTCACTAATGATCGGGGACATGGGAGGAGAGGAAGATGTAAACAAATAAAAGTGTGTAAAATGTATTTTCTAAAAAAAAAATAGCTAGATCAAGGTTATATATAGGGCAGTGGCAGGGTTAGTGGCAAGGGCAAAGGTCAAGGTCAGTATTTTTTTGGTAGGGTTTTTTTTGTTAAAAAAAGCATTTTTTTTAAATTACTGTCAGTATCAGTTAATGTCAGTTTGAGTGTGTTTTCTGTAGGCTTAAAAAAAAAAAGAAAAGCAAAATGTGCATCATTGTTTTTAGGCTCTATGGGTACAAATAATATACACATATGTGGCATCTCTGTGATCGTCAGGAGCTGGAAAATGTATTTTGGGTCATTCTTTGGTAGTTATGGTAATAGCAAGAAATATACAGCTACATTTTTAAATATATATATATATATTATTTTACTATTTTTGCCCATTTTTCCTTTGGTAATAAAAAAAAAAAAAAAAAAACAAGAGATATCTGTCACCATTTACCACCAAAATACAGCCCAATTCATCCTGAAAAAATGCAGCATAATCCACCTGGATACACAAAGTAGTTGTGATGATATGTGCAGATTTACAAAATGATGTTAAGGTTTCAAAAATGTGTTCAGGCATTAACATTTATTTTACCCTCAGAGGTTACAATCGAAAAGAAACAACTAATAAATAATTATATTATTTATATAGTGCATATAATTGCGACAATAATCATGTACAGTAATTGAATGTTATTAAAAATTACCTTTCCTTTTCAATCTGCAGCCACTGTAATTTCCTGAGAATGCATTGCAATATGGCTGTCTGGAGTGTTCTGTACATAGAATGTATACTGACCACTCCCCAGAAACATCATTTCCTGCTTGTGTGATTGGCTCACCAATTTTCCCAGAAGTCTGCCTAAGATACAAGTCAGATTTCAGGCATCCCCTGCAACAAAGATGTAATTTTTGGAGAAATACTTCCAATAGCAACATGTCTAAAAGCCCAGCAGATTTCCTCATTAGTAGTCTGCAGCTGCACACCTGACAGATAATTATGAAACCACTCCCATTAGACTCACTCAGTATAGAGCCACAGAGACACACAGAGGGATTTCTTCAGAATAACAAAAGGTTGAAATCTCCAACAAAGTTTGTTAAAATCCTTACAATGTAAATAGATCACCCAGAGGGGAATGCTTTTTTCTCAACAAAAGTGGATTTACGCTTTAACCAATTCCTGGATCACCCACAGCACATATACTGCGGCAGGGCGGCTCGGCTGCGCGAAACAACGTACCTGTGCATTGTCCATGTGACCTGGTCTGAGGTGTGCACACGCATCACCAGCTGCCCACTCCCGCTGTGATTGGACACAGCAGGAGCCAATCAGTGGGCCCAGCCGCCGCTGGCCTCCTGCAATCGCTCCTGGGGAATTACAGGACGGCAGTCTGCTGATGTATGCAAAGTAGACCGTCCTTCTGTCAGACAGGAGCAGAGAGATTTGTGATTCCTGCTAATCAGGAACACAGACCTCTCTGTTCCTGCAGTGAGTCCATCCCCCACACAGTTAGTAAGCACACTTAGGGAATACATTTAACCCTTTGATCGCCCCATGGTGTTAACCCCTTCCCTGCCATTGTCATTTATACAGTGTCAGTGCATTTTTTTTAGCACTGGTCATTTTATTGGTGTCACTAGTTTCCAAAAAGTGTCACTTAGTGTCCAATTTGTCCGCCGCTATGTTGCAATCTCGCTAAAAATAGCTGATTGCTGCTATTACTAGTAAAGATCTTAAATAAATGCTCTAATTGGGGTTTTTTTTACCAAAAATATGTAGCAGAATACATATTGGCCTAAATTGATGAAGACATTTTTTACATTTTTTTTATTTGAATATGATTTATAGCAGAATGCAAAAAACATTGCTTTTTTTTTTTCAAAATTGACGGTCTTTTTTTGTTTAAAGCACAAAAAATAAAAACCGCAGAGGTGATCAAATACCACCAAAAGAAAGCTCTATTTGTGGGAAAAAAAGGACATCAATTTTGTTTGAGTATAGCTCTGCACGCCCGCGCAATTGTCAGTTAAAGTGACACAGTGCCATATTGCAAATTGGATTGAATTGGATTGTATCCCATGGGCCTTTTGGATAATGTCTGAATTTTAATGGAGCAGCTGTTTTCTTCAGATTTTTGCCACTTAGCAAGCATGGTTCACAACTGTGAACTAATCTGCTAGGGAGTGCCTGCGCAGGGTCTGCATCACTGGAGAATTTTGAGGATTCAGAGTTGGATTATGAAAACAATTGTGAATGTGACCTAATCCATTAAAGGCATTTCCAGACAATGTCTATCAGGCACATTTCAGCATCTGTCTGATCTGGAACTTTAAATCCCAATGCTTGAAACAAGTCTAGTCCTAATAGGTTGGTTTCACTCTCGATGACAAAAAATGAAAAATTACCCAACTGCTTGTTTTGGTGCGTGTTCAGGTAATGTTTCCTTACCCATCACTGGATTTTGGGTATTACTATAGCCCGTCAGTGTCTCCTGAAATGGGTAATGACAAAATTGGCAGTGTAAGTTTCTACATTCAAAACAGAAACCTTTACTACAGTGTCTAACAGTAGCAGAATTTTGACAATAGCAATTACACAGTGACAAGTTTAAAATGTGTCTGATTCTTTCTGACTGCATTAATTTACAGAGCATCAGGCTCATGATCTGTCTGCTTTACGTAATGAGCCAATGTACTTGGGTACTTGGGCTGGAACAGCAACATTCAACAAAGTGCTTCAATTTGTTACATCAACTGCAACGATTGCTATAAAAAATGCCCTTTTTTTCATACCATCAATAAAAAATGAACAATTATTTAAAGTGGATGTAAACCCATTCTGTTCATTTTTACCTACAGGTAAACCTATACTAAGGCTTAGCTGTAGGTACTATGGATATCTCCTAAAACTTCACGGTTTATGAGATATTCACACTTCATGCAGTCGGTGATGTCACTGGCGCATGCACTCTGAAAGGATGGCATACCCGCGCCGTCCCTTCAGAGCTCTGTGCTGTGGTCCCTGACTTCCGTGCGCATGTGCGGGAGTGATCTCATCATAGTGCGGCCAATTAGACGGCTGGAGGACGCGAACCCGGAAGGAAGACCGGGTAAAAATGGAAGTGTATGTTAGAGCTCACAGCGCGGCGGTGCAGGGCTTTGTTCTAAGGTAAGTATGTCATAATGTGCTAGTATGTAATGCATACTAGCACATTATGCCTTTACTTTGCAGGGTTTAAAAAATGGTGTGGTTCACTTCCTCTTTAATGACTTATAATAACCTGATTTACTATGATGCTAACCTGTCCTAAGTACATTAAGTTACATTATTGTACATCTAGCAAATGCATGCTGCTTCCCAAAGTACCCGATATTGTATCCCAGCAGTTCCAGCAGGTGGTGCTACCATCCCACTAGTGATGTCCACTGAGAGAGACTGTGTCTTGTGCATGTATTCTAAACTCAGTAGTGATACTATAGTCATAACATCTGATCCTGGGGGGAATGAGTTGACAAATCAAAAACGAAGCCTGGGAAAACATAAGGAGAAAATAATATGTACTCATACAATACTGAGAGGCGTATACACAAATGACAGGAGCCTAGCTAACAAAATGGAGGAACTGGAGCTGCTATTACACAAGAAGGACTTAGACTTTTTGGGATTAATAGAGACTTGGTGTGACAGCTGACATGACTGACTGGCAAATATCCAGGGGTATTCCTTGTATCGGAGCTACAGGGAAGGTACAAGAGGGGGTTGGATATGTCTATATATAAAAAAGGATTTAAGGGTGGTAGAGAGGAGTGACATTGTAAATGGGACCAGGGGGAGGAGGAATGGGTGTGTGGAACTTCAAGGAGAAGAAGTAAGTGGGAAATTAATAGTAGGGGTATGTTACAAGCCCCCCAACCTAAACCTCTAGGAATCACAGGATGATCACATTTAGCGTAAATCATAGGAAAAGGAGGCAGGAGGGTAGCATATTACAAGTCTTCAACTGGGACCAAATCCTAGAAACATTAAACATGGAAGAAAAATGTGAATGCTTTAGGAACACATTAACCACTTCTGGACCGCCTGCTTCATTTGACGGTGGCAGTTTGAAGTGGAATACCGTTATTATGGTAGCAGATAGCTACCATAACCCCAGTATCTTTTTTTTCTGCCAGCGATTCTGCACAAGATAAAAGTGATCTTAGCGGCGGATTCGCCGCAAGATCACTTTTATCAGCCCCCTCCCGCCGCTTTCCGATCATCTCCGCCGCTGCTGGCGGGTCCGGTAAGATGATTGCGGTAAGATGATCGCGTCCGTCCCCCCCAGTGTCTGTGAGCAAAGTGAGCGGCAGAAGCCGCTTACTCGGCTCCTTCACATGGCTGGGCGGAAGCAACGTCACAAGTCACTTCCGCCCAATGCTCTTAAGGGGACATTTTTTTTTTTGAGATGTCATTTTTTTCAAAAAGTTTTTTTTTTGCATTTAAGTGTAAATATAAGATCTGAGGTCTTTCTTGATCCCAGATCTCATATTTAGGATGTCCTGGTATGCTTTTTTCTATTACAAGGAATGTTTCCATTTCTTGTAATAGGAATAAAAGTGATCATTTTTTTTTAAAATTACAGTGTAAAAATAAAAATTAAAAAGTAAAATAAATAATTGAAAAAAAAAATTAAAGTGCACCGTCCTTGCGAGCTGCGCGCAGAAGTCCCGCCCACATATGAAATAGGTGTTCAAACCACACATGTGAGGTATCACCACGATCGTCAGAGCGAGAGCAATAATTCTAGTACCAGAACTCCTCTGTAACTCAAAAATGCTAACCTGTAGAATTTTTTAAACGTCACCAATGGAGATTTTTATGTTGCAAAGTTTGTCGCCATTCTGCGAACGGACGCAATTTTGAAGCATGACATGTTGGGTATCATTTTACTCATTTAACATTATCTTTCACAATACGGAAAAAAATTGGCCTAACTTTACTGTTGTCTTATTTTTTAACTCAAAAAACTAAATTTTTAAAAAAAAAATTACGCTTGTAAGACCGCTGCGCAAATACGGTGTGAAATAAAGTTTTGCAATGGCCGCCATTTTATTCTCTAGGGTCTTAGAAAAAATATATATATAATGTTTGGGGGTTCTTAGTAATTTTATAGCAAAAAAAAATGGTTTTAACTTGTAACCACCGAACTCCAAAAAGAGGCCCGGTCTTAAAGTGGAAAGGTATCACACAGTGCATTCCAATGGGCAATAAATATGGAAGAGGGAAGGGCAAACCTGGGTGGCTAAACTGTATTGCAAAAATTATTATTAAAAATAAAAAAATGGTCTTTAAAACATATAAAGGGGAGGGGTCATTTTCAGCATTCCAACACTACAAGGAATGCAATAAAAAGTGTTAGAACAAAATCAGGGCAGCTAAAAAAGACTACGAGAGACGCATAGCAGAGGAGAGTAAGAAAAATCCCAAGAAATGTTTTAAATACAGTATCTCCCAAAAGTGAGTACGCACCCTCACATTTTTGTAAATATTTTATTCTATCTTTTCATGTGACAACACTGAAGAAATGACACTGCTACAATGTAAAGTAGTGAGTGTACAGCTTGTATAATAATTTAAATTTGCTGCCCCCTCAAAATAACTCAACGCACAGCCATTAATGTCTAAACCACTGACAACAAAAGTGAGTACACCCCTAAGTGAAAATGTCTAAATTGGGCCCAATTAGCCATTTTCCCTTCCCGGTGTCACGTGACTCCTTTTTTTTTTAACAGAAAGTGTTTTATTGTACATTTAGACAATTTCAGACAACACAACAGCATCAAGGAGTATGTATTATGCAGCACGGTCATTAAAACAAATAGCAGATCAGAGACTGGTTCTTGTCAGAATCAGACCCCATCAACAATCGCAACAGTACGGATAATACAGTTGAGCAGCAACAGCTATATCCCACCCCCCAGGGGGGGCACACAGGGTGGCTTTAAGCGGCATCTCTCCCCCCACAGGCGTCTATCCAGTCAGCCCAGATCTTATCAAATTTCTTTGGGCAGTTCCTACTCTCATATGTTAGTTTGTACAACGGTAGCGCTTTATTGACCGAGGCTATCCATGTGGCTCA
Organism: Glandirana rugosa; assembly: GCA_018402905.1. Lineage (NCBI taxonomy): Eukaryota > Metazoa > Chordata > Amphibia > Anura > Ranidae > Glandirana > Glandirana rugosa. The sequence goes on from BLSH010102990.1 coordinate 59,087, forward strand.
AGTGGGGGCCTCCGATAACTTCCATCGGAGGAGAATCTCCCTCCTGGTGTAAAAAAGGGTAAACGTAATACAGAGTTTGGTGTATCTATGCCCCCCGATGTCCTCCAAATGGCCCAGGAGAAGAGTCAGAGGATCCTGCGGGATCTCTACCCCACAAATTTCACCCAGTGTGCCTGCCACATTCTGCCAGTATGTACTCAGGCGAGGACAGGACCACACCATGTGCAGAAATGTCCCGGTCCCCTGCGCACACCTGGTGCATGTCGGGCTAAGGTGGGGAAATATCCCGGCTAGCCTCTGTGGGATGTAATAGGCCCTGTGCAGAAATTTTAATTGGATAAAACGGTCTCTAACCGATATCATAGTCGGTATGAATGTGGTGACACATTCCTCCTACTCTTCCTCTCCCAGGGTCGGTATATCAGCTATCAACTTATCTCTAGTTCTAGCTGTCCTAGAGTCATGAGTCACTGTGAGGTACATGTATAGTGATGACAGGGGTTTACCCATTGTGCCAGATATGAGGAGACGTTCGATAGGGTCGGGGTCAAGGGATACCGGCTGTGGAAATTGTGCCCTGAAGCATGCCATAGCTGCCAATATCGAAACTGAAATGAGTGGGGGAGAGCCTACTTCCCTCACATGTCCTGGAAGGACATAAGTGTATCGCTGGACATAATGTGCTTCAGATTAACTAGGCGCCCACAATACCGGGTCCGGGATTTGTTGGTGTGACGGGTTAGGGTTTCCCCACAATGGCAAGTTTGGGGAAATGCACGAAAGCTTCTGGCCCGCCGCTCTAGCGATTTTCCATACGTGGATTACCACCCTCATGGAATTCGTGACCACCTCGTGGGCCGCATCTCCCCTGAAAACCTAATTAAATTAGCTTCCAAGGTCACGGCCGGATTCTGTTTAGGCTGGGAAAACCACCATCTGACAGTCACAAGGACAGCTGCCCAATAATACAGTAAGAAATTTGGGACGGCCAGCCCTCCCCCCGAAAGCGGGAGGTACAAAATCTTTTTTGCTACCCTGGGGGGTCTCCCAGCCCAAATGAAGGGGGTCATCACAGACTCCAACTTCCGAAAGAAGCTTTTAGGGATGTGCGTCGGTGTATTTCTAAAAAAAAAATTAGAAATTTGGGAAGGTAGATCATTTTCAGCAAGTTACATCTGCCAACCGGGGATAGGGGAAGGGAGCGCCAGGTCTCACATTTCCGAGTGAGTTGTACAAGCACTGGAAGGAAGTTCTTGGGCAGATACTCCATGACCTTGCCAGTGATCTTAATTCCTAGATATGTAAATTCACTCACCCACCTCAGGGGAGTGCCAGTGTTACTCTGGGGGTTTGAAGGACACAAGGGGAAAAGGGTTGATTTATCCCAATTAATCCGGATTCTGGAATAGGAGCCAAATTGGTCAAAGAGGGTTAATGCCGAGTGGAGAGAGGCAGATCCGTCTGCCAGGTAGAGTAGAATATCGTCTGCGTAGAGTGAAAGCTTTTCCTCCAGTGGACCTACCTGGATCCCGACTACAGACGGGTCTGCTCTAATCTGAATAGCCAGGGGCTCCAAAGCTAAGGAAAACAGCCCCGGGGACAGCGGGCATCCCTAATGCGTCCCCCTTGCCAAGGGGAAGACCCCTGAGACCGTCCCGTTAGTAAGGACCCTTGCCCTGGGGTCTTCATACAGCAAACGTAGCCAGGTTCAGAAGTTATGTCCAAAACCATAGCGCTCAAAGATCGCCCAAAATGTAACTCCACTCCACGGAGTCAAAGGCCTTCTCCGCGTCGAGAGAGGGCAGACCCCTGCGGAGTCAGAGTCAGCCAGGTCGATGTGCGCATGGAGCATCCTAATGTTTATGTCCATACCTCTACCAGGCATAAAACCTGTCTGGTCGGGGTGGACAAGGGCCGTGACAATAGTGTTCAGGCGGTTGGCCAGCACCTTGGCTAATATCTTGGCATCAACATTCAATAATGAGATTGGCCTGTATGAAGAACATAGGGTGGGATCCTTCCCCGGCTTGGGAATAACCACAATGACTGCGTCACTTATGGAGTCCGGAAGTGTCCCCAGCTCCAGTGATGCAGCAAGGAGAGATTGGAACTTGGGGACAAGGTCCTCCGCATACCACTTATAAAATTCTACCGGGATCCCGTCCGGGCCCGGTGTTTTACCAGTTTGCATGCCCTTCAGCGCCTTTAGTATTTCCTCTCCTGTAATGGGGGCGTTGAGTTTCTGGGAGTATTGGACAGTAAGTACCGGTATGTCAATCCCCTCCATATATTCAGTCAGGTCGCCCTGGGCATAGTTATCTCGGTAGCTATAGAGATGTTTGTAATAGGTAACAAACGCCTGGTTAATTTCAGAGGGAGAAGAGAGGAGTAATCCGTCAGGGCCCTGGATTTGGGCTATAGATACCGCCCCCGGCTGTTCCTTGAACAGCCAAGCTAAGAGTCTCCCGTCTTCTCTCCCTGCTCAAAAATGCACTGGGACTGGTGCAATAGTTTTTTCTGGGTCAGCTGGGTACGTAGGTCAAGGACCCTAGAGGTCAGGGCTTGCAGTCTAACATATTGTCGGGGGTCTTGTGTCCTTTCATATTGGGCCTCCTGGGCTACCGCATCTGCCTCGGCCTTGGTGAAGTCAGCCTTCCGATCCCTCCGAACTTTGGATATGATGGTTTGGTACTGGCCCCACATGTAGGCCTTGGAAGGCCTCCCACACCGTGGCTGCCGGGGCCAACTGTGGATTCACAGTCCAGTATGTACCTAGTTCTATCCTAAACTTCAAGTCCACCACGGTGTCTGATATCCAGTATCTGGACAACCTCCACAACCTGTCCGAGGGGGAGGCCGCCACATGCACTGACAAAAGAAGTGGTGCATGGTCCGAGATCCCCCTTGGAAGGATGTGCACCCGCCCGACCCTGGGAAGTACATCTTTTCCCACATATGCCAGGTCAATGCACGAAAAAGACTTGTGTGTAGCTGAGTGACATGTATAAGCCCTAACACCGGGGTTTTTCCACCTCCACACATCTACCAACCCATAAGTGTCAGCCCAGGCCACCAGACCCCGACAGGAGGGGCCCTCTGAGGAGAGCTTGTCCATCCCCGGGTCTGGGAGAAGGTTGAAGTCTCCCACCAACAGCACCCTGTCCGAAGTGAACTCTGCAATCTTAGTTGTGATCTGGTTTAACAGAGAGACAGACGCCGGCGGAAGGAGATATAGCCCCACTATGACCCAGGTCATGGAGTAGATCAATGCATGCATTATAACATATCTGCCGCCTGAGTCCAGTGCCAGGTCCAGGAGTCTGAAGGGGTGGGACTTATGCACCAATATGCTGACCCCTCATGCAAAACTAGAGTATGTGGAGTGGTAGTGGTGACCCACCCATGGTTTCTTGAGGCTCATTATCCTGCTCCCAATTAAATGAGTCTCCTGGAACACACATATATGGGGGTGATATGTTTTAATAAATTGGAAAACTAAGGATCTCTTCTTCGGAGAGTTAAGGCCCCACATGTTCCAGGATAGGACATCAAGGGACGCCATCTCCATGTGACATATACATCTCGACAAGGGGGGACAACCCAACAGCCCGATGACCCCGGCACCTGACCCGGTCTGCACGCATCAGACTAAGCAACGTAAATGTAAGGCACAATCTCAAGCAGGCACATGCCACCACACATAAGGCAAACAGTTGTACAATAAAAACTAAGCCACTTAAGGTGGCAACAACTATCCTCCTCAACCCTCCCCCCTCCCCACCCCCCCTTTAGAACTGAGGAAAGTATACATCCCCAACCAACAACCAGCTCTCCAGCTGTGCATGGAGGCGTAAACCCAAAATGCACTAAAGTCCCAACAAAAAAGTTAGTGATCTACATGTAAGATCATTCGGCTTCCAGGACCCAGTGGAACGCCCAAGCCCCCAAAATTGGGAGCAAATTTTCAGGATAGGCGATGTCCATCATCGAGTTGTGTGCAGCTGCTGCCATCTCCTGACACGCAGCCCCAGGTAGGAAAGGGGGTACCGACAGGATGGGGCATGCCGGAGGGCATCCCTGCCCCAGGTAGTCCAGGAGGAAAGCCCCCCCGCCATCAAGCCCCCCCCACAGGGGTCACAGTACCTAAATGGGTGATAACAGGGAGGCCATCCCCCTACCGGGCAGTCCTGGAGGGAGATCCATCCCACCACCAGGCCAGCCAGGGAGGGTTCCCGGTGACCAGAGGGGTTATTAGCAGGATAGGACAGGCGGGAGGGCAGTCAAGCATCAAGCAGTCTAGGAGAGAAGTCCACCCCTGGAACTAGGTTCCTTTGCAAGGGTCTCCACGTCTAGAGGGGTAGTAACAGAGTGGGGCATCCAGGTCCCTCGACAGGGGCTGCAGAGTCTAAGTTTCAGATGACCAGGGTGCCCAGAAGCGATGTCTGGCCAGGTGTCCAGGGTTCATCTAAGGGCCCCCCATTCCCCTCCCAGCCCCACCACCGAAGGACGGCAGGTCTCTCCACGGCGGGGAGCCCCCCGCAGTCAAGAGGTATGTCAGGGAGTGTGGCCAAATACTGTCCACAAAGGGCTAGTCACCCGCGGATACCCCAGGCAGGCATCGGTGCCCGTATTTTCAAAGGATCGGGGGGTAAAAAAAAAGAAAAAGAAAAAATGCAGCAACTGGCAGTTTTAAACCCACAGTTTACATAACCAGTCCGGGTGTACAGGTCAGGTAGATCAGTCGTGGCGCACTTCATAGCCTCTCTGGGCGAGGTAAAAAACTGCACCCGATCCCCAGCCTGAACCCGCAACTTGGCAGGGAACAACATGCTATATTTCACCCCTTTTGTCTGAGGAGAGCCCAGACAGGATCAAACGTTTTCCGCAGGTGCTGGGTTTCAACTGTATAATCCGGAAAGACCATCAGTTTACCGTTCTCAAACTTTAACTCACCCTGCTGCCGGGCCACCCTTTTGGCCACATCCCTGTCTCGATAGTGCAGTAATTTGAAAATGAACGTGCGAGGAGGAGCCCCTACCGGTCCTCTGGTAGCCGGTATGCGGTGCTCCTGATCCACGGAGAAATGCGGAGAGAACTGGGCATTAGGGGGCAGGGAGGGGAGCAGCCGCTCTGTGAACAGGACCAGGTCATCACCTTCAGCCCCCTCCGGGAGGCCTAGGAGCCGGAGGTTATTCCTCCTACTCTGATTTTCCACGTACTCGGCCCTAGCCTCCAGGTATTTGACCTTCTGTTTCAGGATATCAATGTCAGCGCGTTGCTCTCCATGTCCGTCCTCCACCTCCGCCACCCGCCGTTCCACCTCTGTCACCCGCTCTCGAAAGCCATCCATGTCACGGTGGATGAGCGCGGTTTCAGTCTGCAGCTGTTCAATTTTTGTCACTAGGGCAGTTTGGCATGTGGTTATAGGCGCCATGAGGGCATCAAAGGCAGGGGAGCCCGCATGGATGGCGCCGTCAGGCAGGGGGTCCGTCTGTGTCTCCATGTTGTGGCGTGCACGCGTGGTAGGCCCAAGTGTGGTAGGGGTACTCACTGAGTCCTGGGAAGTCTTCTTCTGTGCAGTTTTCCTCCCTTTAGACATCGCCAGATGCAGCATAAATGTAGATGCGTGTCTTGACACCATTCAAGAAGACGTCCACAGCAGGATAATAGAAGGATTTTCAGCCGAGATCAGGGAGCTCCCTAAAGCACGTCTGCTCCCAGCACCATCTTGGACACGCCCCGTCATATGACTCCTTAGTGTTACAAGGTCTCAGGTGTAAATGGGGAGCAGGTGTGTTAAATTTGGTGTTATTGCACTCATCCTCTCATACTGGTCACTAGAAGTTCAACATGGCACCTCATGGCAAAGAACTCTCTGAGGATCTGAAAAAAATAATTGTTGCTCTACATAAAGATGGCCTAGGCTATAAGAAGATTGACAAGACCCTGAAACTAAGCTGCAGCACAGTGGCCAAGCCAATACAGTGGTTTAGCAGGACAGGTTCCACTCAGAACAGGCATCGCCATGGTTGGCCAAAAGAAGTGGGGGTGCATGTGCTCAGCATCATATCCAGAGGTTGTCTTTGGGAAATAGATGTATGAGTGCTGCCAGCATTGCTTCAGAGATTGTGCTTCAGAGAGTGCTCAGACCATATGCCACACACTGCATTAAATTGGTCTGCATGGCTGTCGTCCCAGATGGAAACCTCTTCTAAAGATGATGCACAAGAAAGCCTGTAAACAGTTTGCTGAAGACAAGCAAACCATCATCGATTACTTGAACCATGTCCCGTGGTCTGATGAGACCAAGATAAATTTATTTGGTTCAGATGGTGTCATGCATGTGTGGCAGTAACCAGGTGAGGTACAAAGACAAGTGTGTCTTGCCTATAGTTAAGCATGATGGTGGGAGTGTCATGGTCTGGGGCTGCATGAGTGCTACTGGCACTAGGGTGCTACAGTTCACTGGGGGAACCATGAATGCCAACATGTACTGTGACATACTGAAGCAGAGTGTTAACCCCTCCCTTCAGAGACTGGGCCATGGGACAGTATTCCAACATGATAACACACCCCAAACACACCTCCAAGATGACCACTGTCTTGCTAAAGAAGCTGGAGGTAAAGGTGATGGACTGGCCAAGCAGTCTCCAGACCTAAACACTATTGACCATTTGTGGGGCATTCTCAAATGGAAGGTGGAGGAGCGCAAGGTCTCGAACATCCACCAGCTCCATGATGTCATCACGGAGGATTGGAAAAGGACTCCAGTGGCAACCTGTGAAGCTCTGTTGAACTCCATGCCCAAGAGGGATAAGGCAGTGCTGGAAAATAATGGTGGCCACAAAAAATATTGACACTTCGGGCCCAATTTGGACATTGTCACTTAGAGGTGTACTCACTTTTGTTGCTAGTGGTTTAGAAATTTATGGCCGTGTGTTGAGTTATTTTGAGGGGACAGCAAATTTGCACTGTTATACAAGCTGTATACTCACTACTTTACATTATAGCAAAGTGTAATTTCTTCAGTGTTGTCACATGAAAAGATATAATAAAATATTTACAAAAATGTGAGGGGTGTACTCACTTTTGTGAGATACTGTATATTAACAGTAAAAAGTGAGATCAGAGCACATTGCCCACATAAAAGAAGATGAAGGGAGGATGGTTACGGATGACACAGAGATGGCAACTGTACTAAATGCTTTCTCCTCAGTTCATACACAGGAAAAGGAGGGGTATAACAACCACAACTGTATTGTTAGTAACACGTCGCAGGACGTAGCCTTGTGGCTAACAGAGGCCGGAGTCAAGAAAAAACTAGAAAAGCTTAACACAAATAAATCACCATTGGTGGACAGCATACTGACTGGACTTGTACCAGCTGATTGGAGAAAAACAGTGTGGTACCAATGTTCAAAAGAGGGCAGAGAAATATTCCTGTAAACTACAGGCCAGTCAGCCTAACATCAAAGCATTTGATACAGTTCTCCATAAAAGCTTAATCTACAAACTGAGATCTGTAGGCATGGACCATAGGGTTTGTTCTTGGATAGAAAACTGGTTACAGGGGTGTGTCCAAAGGGTGGTGATAAATGACATGTACTCAGACTGGTCTGGAGTGGTAAGTGGGGTACCCCAAGGCTCTGTCTTGGGACCTAATTCTGTTTAATCTATTCATAGATGATATACAGGACGGGATAAATAGCTTGATTTCAGTTTTTTGTGGATGACACAAAAATAAGCAGGGTAATAACTTCAGATCAGGATACAGAAATTTTACAAAAATACCTGAATAAAATAAAGGGGTGGGCGACTACATGGTAAATGAGGTTTAATATGGAGAAATGTAAAGTAATACACTTGAGGCTAAAAACATAAACACAAACTACCAAAGCCGGCAGAATATTAGCATATACGTCAGAGGTTAAACTATAATCCTCCCACTTTATAAAACTCAGGTTAGACTACATATGGAGTATTCCATCCAATTATGGTCACCAGTCCTCAGAAGGGATGTGCTGCAGTTGGAGAGAGTCCAGAGAAGAGCAACAAAATTAATAAGGGGACTGTAGGATGTCAATTATGAGGAATGACTACAAGCACTAAATGTATTCTCGCTGGAGAAGAGGTGCTTGAGAGGGGACATGATAGTGATTTACAAATACCTCAATGGTGATCCCAGGGTAGGAAACAACTATTCAGTCTCAGGGAGTGTAAGAGGACATGGGGCAACACACTGAGATTGGAGGAGAAGCGGTTTAACCTTAAGCTGCGTAGGGTGTTTTTCACTGTCAGGTCGATAAGGATGTGGAAATATCTTCCACAATTGGTGGTGTCAGAGGGGAGTATGGATATGTTTAAAAGACTCTTGGATGTGCATCTTAAAGAACACAATATACCAGGATATGGGAAAGTATTATCGACACTGACACACTAACACACGTACACCTACACAGGTTGACCTAAATCAGTGGTTCTCAACTCCAGTCCTTGGGACCCACCAACAGGCCAGATTTTAAACATTACCTTGGGGAGATGCAGACTAGAATACTGCAATCACTGAGCAGCAAATGATATCACCTGTGATGCATTTCAGTTATCCTGCAAACCTGGCCTGTTAGTGGGTCCCGAGGACCGGAGTTGAGAACCACTGACCTAGATGGACAATTGTATTCAACATTACCAACTATGTAAATCTTGCCACAGCTACTCAGTCTTTAAATAGAGGAAGTTGAGTTGGGTGATCAGAGGGGTGCCCAATTAACCTTCCTATTAGGGATGGGCCTGATGCTCGAGTCGAATGTAAGTTCGACTCAAACATCGGGCATTCTGGCATTTGCAAAATTTAGAATATTATGGGGTGTCCGAGGCAAATTCGAGTGCCTCATAATGCAGAGCGAGACCCCGGGGAATGACACCCGCTGATTGCCCAAAGCATGCACATGACCTGCATGCTTTGGCCAAACACAGCACGATCTGCTGTGAGAGCCTTGATTGGCCAAAGGCAGGGTGCCTTTGGCCAATCATGGCTCAGGGGTCTCAGTCCACGCCCCACACTATATAAGGCCAATTGGACAGAGGCTGTATGTAGTGTGTGAAAGACGGTGGAGAACTGAGCTAGTTTAGCTAGGTTAGTTAGTGGCGTATAGGCAGTATAGTATATAGATACAGTGTAGCCTATATACAGTCAGTGCAGGTAGTGTAGCATATAGATAGTGTAACCTATATACAGTCAGTGCAGGCAGTGTAATATATAGATACAGTGTAGCCTATATACAGTCAGTGCAGGCATTGTAAGATTATAAATATATATATATATATATATATATACAGTATAGTATATATGTATATATATGTTGCATTCAGTGTAGACTATATATACAGCGCATTCATTGTAGCCTACATACAGTCAGTGCGGGCAGTGTAAGAATATATATTTATACAGTATAATATATATATATATATATATATATATATATACAGTATAGTATATATATATATATATAGTGTAGACTATATATACAGTGTAGACTATATATACAGTGCATTCGGGGGTCTACAGTATATAGTACACAGTATACTTCAGGCGGTGTATTGATATATATACAGTATCTCACAAAAGTGAGTACACTCCTCACATTTTTGTAAATATTTTATTATATTCTTTCTTTGTGACAAGAAATGACACTTTGCTACAATATAAAATAGTTTGTGTACAGCTTGTATAACAGTGTAAATGTGCTGTCCCCTCAAAATAACTCAACAAACAGCCATTAATGGCTAAACCGCTGGCAACAAAAGTGAGTACACCCCTAAGTGAAAATGTCCAAATTGGTCCCAATTAGCCATTTTCCTGCCCCGGTGTCATGTGACTCGTTAGTGTTACAAGGTTTCAGGTGTGAATGGGATCAGGTGTGTTAAATTTGGTGTTATCGCTCTCACTATCTCATACTGGTCACTGGAAGTTCAACATGGCACCTCATGGCAAAGAACTCTCTGAGGATCTGAAAAAAACAATTGTTGCGCTACATAAAGATGGCCTAGGTTATAAGAAGATTGCCAAGACCCTGAAACTGAGCTGCAGCACGGTGGTCAAGACCATAAAGTGGTTTAACAGGACAGGTTCCACTCATAACAGGCCTCGCTATGGTCGACCAAAGGAGTTGAGTGCACATGCTCAGCATTATATCCAGAGGTTGCCTTTGGGAAATAGACGTATGAGTGTTGCCAGCATTGCTGCAGAGATTGAAGGGGTGGGTGGTCAGCCTGTCAGCGTTCAGACCATACGCTGCACACTGCATCAAATTGGTTTGCATGGCTGTCGCCCCAGAAGGAGACCTCTCCTAAAGATGATGCACAAGAAAGCCCACAAACAGTTTGCAGAAGACAAGCAGACTAAGGACATGGATTACTGGAACTATGTCCTGTGATCTGATGAGACCAAGATAAATGTATTTGGTTCAGATGGTGTCAAGAGTGTGTGGCGGCAACCAGTTAAGGAGTACAAAGACAAGTGTGTCTTGCCTACAGTCAAGCATGGTGGTGGGAGTGTCATGGTCTGGGGCTGCATGGGTACTGCCGGCATTGGGGAGCTACAGTTCATTGAGGGAACCATGAATGCCAACATGTACTATGACATACTGATACAGAGCATGATCCCCTCCCTTTGGAGACTGGGCTGCAGGGCAGTATTCCAACATGATAGTGACCATAAACACATCTCCAAGATGACCATTGTCTTGCTAAAGAAGCTGAGGGTAAAAATGATGGACTGGCCAAGCATATCACCAGACCTAAGCCTTGTTGAGCATCTGTGGGGCATCCTCAAGCGGAAGGGGAAGGAGTACAAGTTCTTTAACATACAGCAGCTCCATGATGATGTCATGGAGGAGTGGAAGAGGACTCCAGTGGCAGCCTGTGAAGCTTTGGTGAACTCCATGTCCAAGAGGGTTAAGGCAGTGCTGGAAAATAATGGTGGCCACACAAAATATTGACACTTTGGGCCCAGTTTGAACATTTTCACTTAGGGGTGTACTCACTTTTGTTGTCAGTGGTTTAGACATTAATGGCTTTGTGTTGAGTTATTTTGAGCGAACAGCACATTTACACTGTTATGCAAGCTGTACAGTCACTACTTTACATTGTAACCAAGTGTCATTTCTTCAGTGTTGTTACATGAAAAGATATAATAAAATCTTTACAAAAATGTGTACTCATTTTTGTGAGATACTGTATGTCTTGTCAAGCATGTGGTGCCCAAGCGGCTGCTGTTCTGGCCGTGCTTGATCCGCTTCAGACATAGATTGCAAACAGCAATGGTCAGATCTATTGCACAAGTGTTGAATCTGTTGCAGCCAATCTGCTAGCAGTACACCACCAGTTGATTTCATCAGACAAATCTACCCTAGTTGCTGAACCATAAAAAATACTGTCCCAGCCATCCACATGCTCAGCGTCTAAATGCTAGCTTTGTCAAATTGCTAGCACTGCAATTGCTACCTTTTCAGCTGGTAGACTCTGCCCCCTTTTGTGAATTTGTGGAATGTGCTGTACCACAGTGGCAGGTTCCAAAAAGAAATTTCTTATCATGTAAGGCCATTCTAGCTCTCTACCGTCATGTGGAAGGTAATGTTTTGGCCTCCTTGGACAGGGAAGTCAGCAACAAGGTTCATATTACCGCTGACTGATGGTCCAGCAGGCATGGTCAGGGACATTACCTTTCCTTCACGGCACACTGGGTAACTCTGCTGGCAGCGGGGAAGGATGCAGGAAAGGGTTCAGTGTAGGAGCTAGTTCTGCCCCCATGTCTCAAAAAAAATGGTGGGGATTCTGCCACATCTGCTTCCTTCACCCCCTCCTCTTCTTCTTCTTCTTCTTCTGTGGCCTCTTCTGCAGAAGTGTCCTCTGAATCAGCAGTGCTCCCTAAGCGTTCAAGGGGCTACACAAGCAGTCAGGCTAAAAGATGCCAGGTGATTCAGTTGGTCTGTCTAGGGGAAAGGAGCAACACAGGGGCAGAGATTCTGTCAGTTCTGTGGGGGCAGGCTCAGAGGTGGTTGACGCCACAGCAGCTTGAGCCAGGAATAGTTGTATGCGACAATGGCACCAATCTTCTCTCTGCCCTCCGACAGGGACACTTCAAACATGTTCCATGCTTGGCACACGTCCTGAATTTGATGGTGCAGCATTTCTTGACCAGGTACCCAGGCTTAACAGATATTCTAAGGCAGGCCAGAAAAGTCTGCGGTCTTACAATGCCAGTGCTCAGCTGGCTTACATTAAGCGGGAATTCAACCTGCCCACCAACCGCCTCATTTGTGACATGCCCACCAGGTGGAACTGAACATTGGCAATGCTGCAGTGGCTGCACACACAGCAGAGGGCCATCAATGAGTACTTGTGTAAGTATTGCACCAGGACAGGCTCAGGGGAGCTTGGCTACTTTTCGCCATGCCAGTGGCTACTGATCAAGGATGCATGCACTGTCCTGTCACCACTTGGGGAGGCCACAAGGATGGTGAGCAGTGACAATGCATGCATCCGTGACACTGTCCCTCTAGTCTTCCTGCTGGAGCACACACTTCATGGAATCATGGACAGGGCACTTGAGGCAGAACAGCGGGAGGGAGAGGAGGACTTCCTTTCCTCTCAAGGTCCCCTTTATGCAGATAGCATTCCTGCAGGGCCACCAAACACACAGGAAGAAGAGGAGGAGAAGGATTATGTCAGCATGGATGTAGAGGATAATATGCAGCAGTCTTCAAGGGATGGTTTTCAGTCCCCAGAAACCCAAGGAGTTGTACATGGATGGGAGGAGGTAGTTCCTGCCAATGTCACCCTCAGAGACCCAGAGGACTCTCATGCCTCCTCAAAGTTCCGCTGCATGGCCTCCTTGATTCTGCAAACCCTGCAGAAAGACCCGAGGGTTCGTGGTATCAAGGAGAGGGATCATTACTGGGTGGCAACCCTTCTTGATACACGTTACAAGGGTAAAGTTGCAGAGCTCATCCTGCCTTCACAGAAGGAGCAGAGGATGAAAAATCTTCTTGATACCTTGAAGAAAATTTTGTGCAACGCCTTTCCAGACCCTGGGAGGTTACCATTTCCTGGTGCTGGACAACGTGTTTCATAGGCTTAGTTAGAGGAAGATCAGTGGAGAAGGTGGCCAGCTGACCGATGCATTTAAACAATTATTCAGTTCTCAGGACCCAGGGCTGATAGGTTCAAGCCACCATTGGCAGCATCTGCATTATATGGTGCAAGAATATCTAGGGGCAAGAGCAGACTTGGAGACCTTTCCAACTGAGCTTCCACTGAGTTACTGGGTCTTGGGGATGGAGCTACTGGCCTGTCCTGCATCCAGCGTGCTTTATGAACAGACATTCAGTGCTGCTGGAGAGTTCATAACTAGAGTTGAGCGAACCCGGACTGTAAAGTTTGGGTCCGTACCGAACTTTTGGGGACCCGGACCCCAACCCGAACCCGGACTTTTCAAAAAAAGTCCAGGTTCGGGTCCGGGGTTCTGGTGTTTTATTCCACGTGTTGAACAGCTGCCAAGGGCAGCCAATCAACAAGTGTTTCACTGGTTTTCCCTAGAAGAGCCATATTATTGTTCTAAATTTTAGAACAATAATATGGCTCTATGCGGCTGCAATAGACTTTTCCTATACAAGTTGGAGATGATTTTAGAACAATAATATGGCTCTATGTGGCTGCAATAGGCTTTTCCTATACAAGTTGGAGATGATTTTATAACAATAATATGGCTCTATGCGGCTGCAATAGGCTTTTCCTATACAAGTTGGAGATCATTTTAGAACAATAATATGGCTCTATGCGGCTGCAATAGACTTTTCCTATACAAGTTGGAGATGATTTTAGAACAATAATATGGCTCTATGCGGCTGCAATAGACTTTTCCTATAGAACTTGGAGATGATTTTAGAACAATAATCTTTCCCTTAAAGCAACAGCTGGAGCCTTTCCCTGTATAACTTGGAGATGATTTTAGAATCTAAAATCATCTCCAAGTTCTATAGGGAGAGGTTCCTACTGTTGCTTAAAGGGACAAATCATTGTTTCTTGCACAAAATAAAAAAAAACAGTGTTGGCTACCTCCTCCTCCTCCACCGCCACTTTCACCGCCTCCTCAACCTCCAACTCCACATCCACCTCCATTTTTGATTTGTTTATGTGATTTTAGCTTAAAAATTATTTAAAGTTATTTCCCTATCCCCATTTCTTTGTAGGGCACTTGTCCAACTCTTACCCCCATTTCCTTCCTTTTGCAGACCTCTAGGACTTACCAGGACTTTGTTACAGCCATTTTTGTGCCTAAAAGTTTGGGTCCCCATTGAGTTCAATGGGGTTCGGGGTCCGGGTCAAAGTTCGGGTCAAGTCCGGACCCGAACCGGGACTTTGTCCGTAAGTTCGGCCGAACCTGCCGAACCCGGACTTCCAGAGGTTCGATCAACTCTATTCATAACGGATCAAAGAGTGCGCCTGTCCACAGACTCCATTGATAGGCTCACATTTATGAAAATGAATCAGTCCTGGATCAGCAGCTATCAACCCCCTGATGCTGATGTAACTGATTGAATTTTCTAGGGATCTGGAATCCCTTGAAGACTGCCTATGCTGCCTATCCTATTCATCCTGAATCCTGATGATGCTAGCCTCCAACAATATTTTGGGTTTAGGGCACCACCAACACCCAAGGCCCAACTTTTCTGCACCTGTTTAACAGGGGCATGTGATTACAATTTTTTTAATAATTTTTAACAGCAGGGTCTGTTCCTGTGCCCAACAAGAGTAACTGTGAGAGGTTACAGTGTTCTGGCACCACAAACACCCAAGGACCAATTTTTCTGCACTTGTTTAACAGGGGCATGTCATAACAATTTTTGAAATAATTTTTAATAGCAGGACCGTTCCTGCGCCAAACAAGAGTAATGCCTCGTACACACGGTTCATACGACCGAACGGCCCAAATTGTATGTTGGCTGTTGTATATCGCGTACTGACATGCACAAAATGATTGTACGACCAAGCCGAATCTAGTGACGTGTTATGAACGTATAAAGAGAAGGTTCAGGTGCATATAATTAGCATTTGCCCGTTCCTGACTTCTGAGCATGCGTGTTTTGCACAATACAACTTGTTGGGACAACTTCCCTGTACACACGATACAACGGTCGTATGACCACTTGTCGCACTACCAAAGTTTTCTAGTCTGCTCATACAACTTCTGTAGTATGACCGTCGTACATAGGCTGTTCTAATCACGCGTACGGTCGAGTTAGCATACACCGGTCATTCGTACGACCTGTTGTATACGATCGTCGACCTGTGTGTGCGAGGCATAACTGTGAGGGGTTACAGTGTTCTGGCACCACCAACACCCAAGGCCCAATTTTTAAGCACTTGTTTAACAGGGGCATGCCATTACAATTCATGAAATAATTTTCGACAGCTGGGCCCATTCCTGCGCCCAACAGGAGTAACTTTGAGGGGGTTATAGTGTTCTGTGACCACCAACACCCAAGGCTCAATTTTTCTGCACCTGTTGGACTGGGGCATGTCATTACAATTTTTCAACAGCAGGGCCTTTTCTTGTGCCCAACAAGAGTAACTGGGAGGGGTTACAGTGTCCTGCCACCACCTGTTTAAAAGGGGCATGTCATTACAATTTTATAGAGTGTAGTCCCCGTAGTATATATAATACAGTTCAGACTATATGGTGCAGTCAGTGTAGTATAAATAACACAGTGTATTGAAGTGGTTAAGGGGAACCCTATGACAGAATTAGGAAGAAAAACGGTATGGGGTCCCCCCAAAATCCACACCAGGTCCTTCAGGTTTGGCATGGATTTTAAGAGGAACCCTGCACCAAAACTTTAAAAAAAATTGCGTGGGGTCCCCCCCCAAATTCAAACCAGTTCCTTTGGGTCTGGTATGGATTTTAAGGGGAGCCCCATGCCAAAATTAAAAAAAAAGGCGTGGGGGTCCCCCAAAAATACATACCAGACCCTTATCCGAGCATGCAACCTGGCAGGTCAGGATAGGGGAGGCGAGCGCCCCCCCCCTTAACCATACCAGACCACATGCCTTCAACATGGGAAGGGTGCTTTGGGGTCCCCCTCAAAGCACCTTGTCCCCATGCTGATGGGGACAAGGGCCACTTCCCGACAACCCTGACCAGTGGTTTTTGTGGTCTGCGGGCGGAGGGCTTTTCGGAATCTGGAAGCCCCCTTTAATAAGGGGGCCTCAGATCCCGCCCCCCTTATGTGAATGAGTATGGGGTACATTGTACCCCTACCCATTCACCAGAAAAGGAGTGTAGTGTTACAAAAAACAGTAGGCAGTTGTTGACTAGTCCTTTATTAAAAATGTCTTTTTATTTCCCACTTCTACTTATTTCTTTCTCTGGTCTCTCTCCATCTTCTCCTTCCCTGCTTCCTCTTCTGGTCTTCTCCTTCTTCTTTTGGTCTTCTTTTGGGGAAGGAGAAGATGGAGGAAGACTGGAGGAAGAAAGAAGAAGCGGGGGAAGAAGAAGACATTTTTAATAAAGGACTTGTCAAAAACTGCCTACTGTTTTTTGTAACACTACACTCTTTTTTTGGTGAATGGGTAGGGGTACAATGTACCCTATACTCATTCACATGGGGGGGGGTCAGGATCTGGGGCCCCCACGTTAAAGAGGCTTCCAGATTCTGATAAGCCACCCACCCACAGACCATCAACATGGGGACAAGGCACCCCAAAGCACCCTCCCCATATTGAGGGTATGTGGCCTGTATGGTTCTGGTATGACCTGCCAGGTTGCATTCTTGGATAAGAGTCTGGTATGGATATTCAGGGGACCCCCACGCCATTTTTTTTTTTTTACATTTTGGCGCAGGGTTCCCCTTAAAATCCATACCAGACACGAAGGACCTGGTTTGGATTTGTGGGGGGGGGCACACAATTTTTTTTAAAATTTTGGCACGGGGTTCCCATTAAAGTCCATACTAGACTCAAAGGGCCTGGTATGGATTGATGGGGGGGGGCACACGCAAATTTTTTCAGTGATTTTTAATCTACAGGGTGGGCCATTTATATGGATACACCTTAATAAAATGGGAATGGTTGGTGATATTAACTTCCTGTTTGTGGCACATTAGTGTATGTGAGGGGGGAAACTTTTCAAGATCGGTGGTGACCATGGCGGCCATTTTGAAGTTGGCCATTTTGAATCCAACTTTTGTTTTTTCAATAGGAAGAGGTTCATGTGACACATCAAACTTATTGGGAATTTCACAAGAAAAACAATGGTGTGCTTGGTTTTAATGTAACGTTATTCTTTGATGAGTTATTTACAAGTTTCTGACCACTTATAAAATGTGTTCAATGTGCTGCCCATTGTGTTGGATTGTCAATGCAACCCTCTTCTCCCACTCTTCACACATTGATAGCAACACCGCAGGAGAAATGCTAGCACATGCTTTCAGTATCCGTAGTTTCAGGTGCTGCACATCTCGTATCTTCACAGCATATGGTTTTTTTATGGTTTTTATGGTCAGTAAAAACCAATACCGGGTGAGCTGCTCCTTCCAGGAGGTACTGCCATTCCTCCAAAGCTGACTTGATGGCCAGCAATTCCCTATCACCGACATCATAGTTCCAGCAAGATGGTGCACCACCACATTATGGGTGTCAGGTCCGAGCATTCCTAGATGAACAGTTTCCTAGAAAGTGGATTGGTCGTCGTGGGCCAGTTGAATGGCCCCCAAGGTCTCCCGATCTGACCCCCTTAGACTTTTATCTTTGGGGTCA
>BLSH010102990.1:76910-90384 GCA_018402905.1 Glandirana rugosa
CTATAGAACTCCAATTCCGTAAACTAAATCATCAAGGCAAGGAACTCGGAGGTCTCGCCGATACAAAGTAGGGATGAAACATAGCCGCTCTGGAGGCTCAAGGAACGGAACTACTAAATCAAATGCCTTAACCTCAAGATATCAAGAGGAGGGTGACTAAGAGGATACAGAGAGAACGCCTTGCTGAAAGGCACAAGTTGACGGTTTGTTTCAACTACTTTTTGCTGTTCATAAGCTGGTGCCCAACAATGCTAGCGCCCGACGACATGTTTGAGCCACTCGCTCACAGCATGGCAGCTGAATAGACTCACCCCCTACATAGTTTTGGGAGCATGCTCTTGCCAGCATCATACTCCTTCATAACCAGGGATTAAGAACAAGATTCTACTAGAGCCGAGAGTGGGTCGAGCAAATAAAGGCGACTCAAGAAGAACTTATGGTTAAGGACAAAATCTCCATGTCAAAGGTCAAACTTTACGGAAACAGACATTTTGAAGGTAATTGTGGTAAACCCTAAGACTGGGCAGCAGATGACCTCCGGGCAACCAAAAAATTTCCATACAATAGTTTATGAGGTGTTAATAGCAATAGCACAACTTTTAAAAGACTGAAATTGCCCCTCCTTACTAGTTGCAAACTGTGCCATCTCTCCCTTCACCCTTACTTGATGTACAGGGTGGGCTATTTATATGGATACACCTTAATAAAATGGGAATGGTTGGTGATATTAACTTCCTGTTTGTGGCACATTAGTATATGTGAGGGGGGAAACTTTTCAAGATGGGTGGTGACCATGGTGGCCATTTTGAAGTCGGCCATTTTGAATCCAACTTTTGTTTTTTCAATAGGAAGAGGGTCATGTGACACATCAAACTTATTGGGAATTTCACAAGAAAAACAATGGTGTGCTTGGTTTTAACGTAACTTTATTCTTTCATGAGTTATTTACAAGTTTCTGATCACTTATAAAATGTGTTCAATGTGCTGCCCATTGTGTTGGATTGTCAATGCAACCCTCTTCTCCCACTCTTCACACATTGATAGCAACACCGCAGGAGAAATGCTAGCACATGCTTTCAGTATCCGTAGTTTCAGGTGCTGCACATCTCGTATCTTCACAGCATATGGTTTTTTTATGGTTTTTATGGTCAGTAAAAACCAATACCGGGTGAGCTGCTCCTTCCAGGAGGTACTGCCATTCCTCCAAAGCTGACTTGATGGCCAGCAATTCCCTATCACCGACATCATAGTTCCAGCAAGATGGTGCACCACCACATTATGGGTGTCAGGTCCGAGCATTCCTAGATGAACAGTTTCCTAGAAAGTGGATTGGTCGTCGTGGGCCAGTTGAATGGCCCCCAAGGTCTCCCGATCTGACCCCCTTAGACTTTTATCTTTGGGGTCATCTGAAGGCAATTGTTTATGCTGTGAAGATACGAGATGTGCAACACCTGAAACTATGGATACTGGAAGCCCGTGCTAGCATTTCTCCTGCGGTGTTGCTATCAGTGTGTGAAGAGTGGGAGAAGAGGGTTGCATTGACAATCCAACACAATGGGCAGCACATTTAACACATTTTATAAGTGGTCAGAAACTTGTAAATAACTCATCAAAGAATAAAGTTACGTTAAAACCAAGCACACATTTGTTTTTCTTGTGAAATTCCCAATAAGTTTGATGTGTCACATGAACCTCTTCCTAGTGAAAAAACAAAAGTTGGATTAAAAATGGCCGACTTCAAAATGGCCGCCATGGTCACCACCCATCTTGAAAAGTTTCCCCCCTCACATATACTAATGTGCCACAAACAGGAAGTTAATATCACCAACCATTCCCATTTTATTAAGGTGTATCCATATAAATGGCCCACCCTGTATATTGCCGGGAGCTAGCAATATATTTCAACCGTGGCAATTTTAAATTACATTTTTCCTTTATAAATGTCATTTTGCTCTGGTACTGTTCTAGACAATGCACAGATGCACCACTTTACAGGCAGACTAAGAAGACCCCCCAGGCACAATATTTAAATAAATATTTCATTTTTATTGTTTCACTTATAGCATTATTAAAATCACTGCTCCTGAAAAAAATATTATGTTAAAAACTTTTTTTTTGCCTTGATACATGTCCCCTAGGGCAGTACCCAGGTCCCCATACACTTTTTATGGCAATAACTTGCATATAAGCTTTTAAAATTAGCACGTTTGATTTTTCATGTTCGTGTCCCGTTGACTTTAATAGGGTTCGAGTGCTCGCACAAACTTATTCCCGGTTCACAGTGTTCTGGTGTTCGGGTGTTTGTCCATCCCTACTTCCTATAGGCCCCAATTAAGCCTACTCTGGGGCATGTAAAATATAGTTTCAACCTTCAATGGACTCCAAGACAACAAGAGACAGAGAACATGGTGTGGTGCTAAAATGGGTATTTTATTTGTTATTTTAATATATACCAGCAGTTTGATTTGAGAAGAAATTGATATGCATAGGCTATGACAGATGAAGCTTGTGAAATTTCTTCAAGCAGCATAGGATTAGATGTGATATCTTGACTATTTACAGCAGCAAATTCCTTTGCACCGGCAGGGTTTTGGGCAACAAGGATTGCATGGATCTATAGAAAGGGTAGAAAGGGTAAAAACTATACATTAGAAGACTGTACATCAAAGTATTGGACATTTATATGCACTCATTGAGGGTTCTTTCACACGTACGGACCTGAACAGACACTTCCTGTACTCCTATGGAGTGATGGATGTCAGCGGTGACATGTCCATCTGGCAGATTCAATCCCCCATAGAGAAGAAAGGAGCTCTGTGCAGAGACGGACCTGTCATCCACCGGCTCAGCGGGGATTAGGGTTGTCACCTCATCCCTTTAAACCCAAACACATATGAATTACACAGGCTCTGAGGCTGATCGAATGCAGGTAAGGCAACCAAGTGAGTTTAATTACCACCTTAATCAGCCACAAAACCTGTGTTATTAATATGTGTTCGGTTTTAAAGAGATGAGGTGACAACCCTAGCAGGGATCAATGGATGGATCCCCGCTGAGCAGCGGAGTCCGTCAAAACGGACTCTGTGCTTGTGAAAGTAGGGTTGCCACATCTTCCCTTTAATCCAGGACACATATGAATTACACAAGTTCTGAGGTTAATTTAATGCAGATGAGGCACCAAGTGAGTTTAATTAGCACCTTAATCAGCCACAGATGCTGTGTAATTCATATGTGTCCTGGATTAAAGGGATGATGTGGCAACCCTATGTGAAAGGAGCCTTAGACAGGTTGCAGAAGTTCTCAGACTTGGTTCAGCTTTTTTCAATAAAACACTGCACTACCCCTGACAACCAATAATATTGACGTTTTCTGGCTTCGATATTGTGAATTCTGAATGGTTGCTATAGATTGCTCTGCTTTTCACCTCTAGGTGTTAATAGGGTTGCCACCTCATCCCTTTAAAACCAAACACATTTGAATTGCACAGGTTCTCTGTTAGATTAAGATGGTAATTAAACTCACTTGGTGCCTTATCTGCATTCAATCAGCCTAGGAGCCTGTGTAATTCATATGTGTATATATATTTCCTGGACCTCCTCATGTCAGCCTACTATGGGTCAGCTCCGCCCCCTCGACCCCTTCAGGACAACCTCTTTCCAAGCCTATAAGAGGCGGCTGTCTGCCTATATGCAGTGTTCTTTTTTCGTCCTCGCTCCGGACGCCTCTTAAGACAAATATATACTCATACACACACACAAGAAGAAGCAAGGTAGAAGACTTACTGTCAGTGGCGGCTGGTGAAATTTTAGGATGGGGGGCGCCAGACCCCGCCCTTCCTTTTGGACCCCTCCCACTTCTCATAAGCCCCACCCCTTATAGTTTCAACCCCCTTGTGTCAAGAGTATACAGCCCAGCATCACCAGATAGGGTATACAGAATCACAGATAGTGGTATATACAGCATCACCATATAGCAGTATACAGAATCACCATATATCAGTATACAGGGTCCCAGATAGCAGTATACAGGGGTCCCAGATAGCAGTTTACAAGGGTCCCAGATAGCAGTATACAGAATCACCATATATAAGTATTCAGGGTCCCAGATAGCGGTATACAGGGGTCCCAGATAGCAGTATACAGGGGTCCCAGATAGCAGTATACAGAGCCCCAGATAGCAATATACAGAATGACCATATATCAGTATACAGGGTCCCAGATAGCAGTATACAGGGGTCCCAGATAGCAGCATACAGAATCACCATATATCAGTATACAGGTTCCCAGATAGCCGTATACAGGGGTCCTAGATAGCAGTATACAGGGGTCCCAGATAGCAGTATACAGGGGTCCTATATAGCAGTGTACAGAATCACCATATATCAGTATACAGGGTCCCAGATAGCAGTATACAGGTTCCCAGATAGCAGTATACATGGGTCCCAGATAGCAGTATACAGGGGTCCCAGATAGCAGTATACAGAGCCCCAGATAGCATTATACAGGGTGCCAGGTAGCAGTATACAAAGCTCCCAGATAGGGTATATTGAGCCCCAGGTAGCAGTATATAGGGTACCAGGTAGCAGTACACAGGGGTCCCAGATAGCAGTATACAGGGTCCCAGATAGCAGTACACAGGGGTCCCAGATATCAGTATACAGGGGTCCCAGATAGCAGTATACAGGGGTCCCAGATTGCAGTATATAGGGTGTCAGGTAGCAGTATATAGGGTGCCAGGTAGGGTATACAGGGTGCCAGGTAGCAGTATACAAGGTGGCAGGTAGGGTATACAGAGCCCCGGGTAGCAGTATACAGGGTGCCAGGTAGGGTATACAGGGTCCCAGATAGCAGTATACAGGGGTCCCAAATAGCAGTATACAGGATCCTAGATAGCAGAATACAGAGCCCCATATACAGAATCACCATATATCAGTATACAGGATCCCAGATAGCAGTATACAGGTTCCCAGATAGCAGTATACAGGGGTCCCAGATAGCAGTATACAGAGCCCCAGATAGCAGTATACAGGTTTCCAGGTAGCAGTATATAGGGTGCCAGGTAGCAGTATACAGGGCACCCAGATAGCAGTATACAGGGGCCCCAGATAGCAGCATACAGAGCCACAGATAGCAGTATACAGAATCACCATATATCAGTATACAGGGTCCCAGATAGCAGTACACAGGGGTCCTAGATAGCAGTATACAGGGGTCCCAGATAGCAATATACAGAGCCCCAGGTAGGAGTATATGGGGTCCCAGAAAGCAGTATACAGAGCCCCAGGTAGCAGTATATAGGGTGCCAGGTAGCAGCATATAGGGTGCCAGGTAGGGTGTACAGGGTGCTAGGTAGCAGTATACAGGGTGCCAGGTAGGGTATACAGATCCCCAGGTAGCAGTATACAAGGTGCCAGGTAGGGTATACAGGGTGCCAGGTAGCAGTATACAGGGTGCCAGGTAGGGTATACAAGGTGCCAGGTAGCTTATACAGGGTGCCAGGTAGCAGTATACAGGGTGCCAGGTAGGGTATACAGGGTGCCAGGTAGCAGTATACAGGGTGCCAGGTAGGGTATACAAGATGCCAGGTAGGGTATACAGGGTGCTGGGTAGCAGTATACAGGGTGCCAGGCAGGGTATACAGGGTGGCAGGTAGCAGTATACAGGGTGCCAGGTAGCAGTAAATAGGGTTCCAGGTAGGGTATACAGGGTGCCAGATAGCAGTATACAGGGTGCCAGGTAGGGTGTACAGGGTGCCAGATAGCAGTATACAGGGTGCCAGGTATGGTATACTAAGGTGCCAGATAGCAGTATACAGGGTGCCAGGTAGGGTATACAGGGTGCCAAATAGCAGTATTCAGTGCCCCAGGTAGGGTATACAGTCACCAGCGTCAACAAACAGCCAGCCACCCCCCTCCCCCCCCCAGGTCGGGACAAGAGACTTACCCCATCTAATAGGCAGGCTCAGGCTGGCACTGGCAGTGTTGCAGAGATTGGCAAACGGAAAAGCGGGCTGAGAGATGCAGAGGCAGCGCTAGCGGAGAGCATGCTGACACTCAGTGTGCTCTGAAGTCCCAGGAAGTGCTGTGCCTGTGTGAGTAATCACACAGGCAGCAAGTCCACCGTAGTCCCTCCCCCGCCAACAGCAGCCAATGACAGAGAGTCATTCGCTCTGATGGCTCAGGGCAGCCAATCAGCCTATGTGTGTGCGCTTGTTCAGCGCACACAGATAGACTTTAATGGCTGACCAATCGGCTCACTACTTGCTGTCAGCTGACAGCAAGGAGCCGAGGAAAAAAAAAAGAAAAGTCAATATACCGGAGCCTCCCGCAGGGGGGCGGGCTGACTTTTTTTTTTCCTTCTCCGCGGCGGGGAGGCGGCGCCCATGTGCCTTTCATGCACCAGCTACAGCTGCTTACTGTGAAACCTTGTGATGTCCATGCGATCCTGCTCAGGTTCATGTGCTCTCCTGAGTTCAGAAGACCCCCTTTCTGGGCTGTAAATCTTCCCTTGTGGGGTACCCTTGGTGCTGGGTCTCAGTGAAGCAGTATAAAGGACTGCATGTATACACTGGCCTTTAGAGAGCGGTTAAACACTGCTGGGTGTGCTGTGTGGCAAATTGTTGAGACGACAAGCAGGCATCACTTCAGCAGTATAAAGGACTGCATGTATACACCGGCCTCTATAAGCGGTTAAATACTGCTAGTTGAGCTGTGTGGCAAAGTGATGAGACAGCAAGGACAGAGTCTCACTTCAGCAGTATAAAGGACTGCATGTATACACCAGCCTCTAGAAAAGCGGTTAAATACTGCTGGTTGAGCTGTGTGGCAAAGTGATGAGACAGCAAGGACAGAGTCTCACTTCAGCAGTATAAAGGACTGCATGTATACACCGGCCTCTAGAAAAGCGGTTAAATACTGCTAGTTGAGCTGTGTGGCAAATGGGTGAGACAGCAAGGACAGCAATATAAAGGATTGCATGTGTACACCGGCCTCTAGAAGCAATTAAACGTTGCTGGTTTGGGCTGTGTGGCAAATGGATGAAACAGCAGCTGAGGCTTGTAGTCCTACAGGAACTCTCAGGAGGTTGCTGAGAGTGGCCACTTCCTGGTATGATAGGAACGCCATCTCCCATGTTCTGGTTCCTGCTTCCCTGCGGTGATTACAACACCTGTAGCCCCAGCGTGTCTCATAATCACTGCCTCTGTGCTGAGTGATGTGGGATCTCAACAGGGCTGCTGCCTTTGAGTTGCTGGATACATCTCTGGCTGTCTATGTGTTTCCACATGTCCTGGGTCCTCCTGCCTGCCTCTATAGCACTGAAGAACGCATGGAAAAGTTTTTGGCTATTTTTAAGTTTTTTTTTTTTTTTTAAAAAGAGTGCATTCTTCTTCTCTACACAGAGAGAAGACCCGGATGCGGGATAAACGCCCGCAGGGAAGTACCAAGGAGCCGCATCACCCACAAAGAATGAAGCGCTCAGTGCGTGATAAGTCGGCTCAGAGGAGTGGTCGGCGGTAGGATAAAATCCATGTGGAACGCTACTCCAGGTCACCCTCTCTGGTGCCTCATTGCATTGCCGTGAGCCCAGGACAATGGCTGTTGCAACACCAGAAAACAACCACTAAGCGCTAGCAGGTGCATAAGCAAAGACGCAGATCCTCTTCATCTTCTGAAATGGCCTCGGCCTGGAATAAGAAGGCCTGCGGGGCGCGCATGCAAAACTCCCTGCCAGGGAGGCGTGTATACTTCTCTTGTTTGAAGGAGGCCGCATGTGATAATGCAGCAGATGCACGCCAGGTAAAACACTATATTAAGGCAGCAGTCAAAGGCGGCTTGAAGGTCGTGTCTAAGAGATCTTGGCCTAGGCGGCACTCTTCTGCTTCAGAATCAGATCAGAGGAAACATATCGCTACAGTTCAGAAGAACATTCAGATGATTCCTTCTTTGGGCCTGATTCACACCCGTGCATTTTTGGTGCGTTTTTGCAGATCTGCACTACAGTCTATTTGGCGTTGTTCCCTATGGAACATGTTTGTGGTGTGGGTCTGCGGGATGGGGGGGATGCTGGAGATGGATGGGTGTGAGTTGAGCCTAAGACCCCTTTCACACTGAGGCGCTTTTCATGCGCTTTCACGCTAAACAGGCACCTGAAAAGCTCACAAATCCTATTTCTTTTAACATCAATGGATGCTCTCACACTGGGGCAGTGCGCTGGCTGGATGGGGAAAATACACCTTCAAAAATTCACTCTTCAAAAGCGCCTAAAAAGCTCTTCAAAAGCGCGCGAATATTATCCAGACTTGAAAAGGTCATTCCTGTCCTTCTCATTTTTTTTTTTTTGTTTGTTTTTTTAAATACAAGAAATAATGGAAGATGAATGGGCAAAGCCCGATAAAAGATTGAACGTCCACAACACGGTTTCAAACTTGTACCATTTTTTCTCTAGGGATCCTAAGCTTTGGGATGCCACGCCTAAGGCGGATGCCTCATTACAGAGACAAGCTGGGCATATTACCTGGCCTCTAGGTGACCCAGTATTCTCCAAGGTCCGATGGATCGTAGGATAGACACAGATCTCAAAAGAATGCACATGGTAGCAGGAGCAGCTTGCAGAATGGCTATAGCACCTCCCTAAGTGGCGGCAGCCTTAAAGGTGTGCATTACGGAGTTGGAGGCCGGTTCTTTGGGTTAAATGATAGGGGAAGAAGGTTCCCTCCTTTACAGTCCATTAGGATCAGAGTGTATTTTCTAGCACAAGTGCCCGTGGACCAGGTCAGGATAGCACTGAAATTGATGGCTCAGTCTGTGACGGCACGCAGAGCCCTATGGCTGAAGCATTGGTCAGCGGATAGTGCTTTCAAGCACAGCCTTTGCTCAGTTCCTTTTGATGGAAAACTTTTTGGCAAGACCGTGGAGTCGGAGGTGCAACAAGTGTCTGGAGGGAACTCAGGGCTAATTCCGCAGGAAAGGAAAAGATTCCCTCAGCCATTCGTCCCTTCTGAGAGATCTAAAAAAGTTTTCGGGGAAGCTTCCGTGTACCAACCGGGGCGACCGTTCTTTAGACAGCGGAAGGGGCAGAGTCCAGCCTTTCTCAAAGCAACCAAAGCCAAGGCGAACCAGCCAGTGAAAGCTTCAGACAAGCTCTTCTGAAGGGTTCCCCGTCCAGACTTCCCAAGTGGGAGCAGACTGTCTTACTTTGAAGAGGTCTGGGCGGAAGAAGTTTAAGATACCTGGGTCTTGAACATCATTCAAGGAAAGACCTCCCTAGTCTCATTCTGTGGAGACCCGAATTCCTACTTGTCCAGAGAAAAGGGAGTTATTTATTGATTTATGTAAAGAATTCATTGGCCTCTCAGGCAATTCTGCCAGTTCTGAGGCACGAGAAGGGAGAAGGATTCTATTCTCTTCTGTTGTGGGTAACAAAATCCTCAGGAGGATTCAGGCCGGTCCTGGACTTAAAAGCCCCGAATACCTTCACGAAAGTCCCTCCATTCAGAATGGAGTCCTTGCAAACAATCATTGTCCATTGTGAAGAAGGGATATTGGCTAGCGTCAATAGGTCTAGCGGATGCTTACCTACATGTGCCCATAAGTACATCACACCATCGCTTCCATTGCCAGTTTCGTTGTCTGCCATTTGGCCTGGCCACAGTTCCGAGAACATTTTCAGAAGTTTTGGCAGTGGTCATCGCTATCTTAAGGATCAGAGGCATTTCAATTTTTCATTATCTGGACGACATTCTCCCTAGGGCCGCGTCAAAGTCCCTCCTTCAACAGCACGGGCTGATAACCTGCAGCACGATCAGATGGTTCGGTTGGTTAATCAACCATCGCAAGAGTCTGTTGCAACCGGCTCAAGTCCTAGAGTATCTAGGAATGCAATTCGACACTACCCAAGTTTGTGTATTGTTGCCTCTTAGGAGGTTTGTGGAAGTTCAGACCAAGTCGGGAATAGTAATGACCAGGCAATTTCTGATGGCCAAGAAGTGTATGCAGTACCTGGGCCTGTTGTCATCCACAATCCAGGCAGTAAATTGTGCCAGGTTACGGAAGGGGAGATTTCAATACAATTTTCTCCATTAATGGGATCGCCACTCATTAGCCTGGAAGATCAACCATTCAGTACTGATAAAATGGTTTCTGATATGGTGGAAAATATCTCAGAATCTATACCGCGGGGTGTCACTCAAACCTCCAGTTTCAGTAGTGCTGACTACAGATGCCAGCCTAGTAGACCGGGGAGCTCATTCCTTAGGCCAACAAGTACAGGGCAAATGAGAAGCATCTCTATCTCAGCATTCAAACCTGTTAGAATTAGAGGCCGTTCAGCACGCTCTAGTAGCCTTCCAATTGATGTTGCAAAGGGGGCAGTCAAAGTCCTTTCCGACAACAAACCATGGTAGCCTATGTGGCCCGGCAAGGGGGCTCCAGGAGCCTCCCACTACTCAGAGTGGCATGCCAGATTGTTCCCTAAGCAGCAGCATACCTTCTGGGTCCACAAAACAAGCTGGTGGATCAACTGAGTCTGAGATCCTTGGATTTGAAAGAACGGGGCTTGAATCCCAGATACCTGCTCAAAATCTTCAAGGTCGGGGGACCTCAGTCATAGATTGGGTGACGTTGGAGGAGAACTCTCAGATTACGTGTTACTTCTCCCAAAGGTGGCACTCGCAGGCTCTAGGCTAGGATGCTCTATCCATTTCATGGGACTTTCCCTTAGTCTGTGGTTCCTCCTCTCTCGCTAATCCTGAGTTTTAATGAAGAACAGGAGGAAATAACAGCAATAGCGGTGTGGCCCTTCTGGCCCAGAAGACCATGATGTTCACTAGCATAGAAAATGGCTATGTGTCAGCCAATTCCTCTGCCTCCTCACAAACATTTTCTGCTGCAGGACAAGCAGTGTAACCCGAAGCCAGGAAAACTGAGGTTCATGGCGCGGAGGTTGGGAGGAGATCGATAGAGCTTCTAGTCAAGAGAACTACCGATAATACTTTATTATAGGATGTATAAGGCCTTTTCGTCACTTTTCAGCAGGAAAGAGCTGGGATCTGAGGTCACCCTAGCATATTGGAATTTCTCCAGGAAAGTCAGGGCAAGAGTTTTACCATTTAGCTCCTCAAAGGTTTGAGACTGCCCTGTCAGCTACGGGGAACAAAGATGGGTCTTGGATCCTCTAGGGATACGTTTCTGAAAGGCAACAATAAAGATCAGGTCTTCAATAAAGCCTTTTCCAAAGTGGGACCTGCCTTTAATTCTGAAACCCTTATTAGCACCTCCATTTGGTCCAGTGTTATCATGCTCTTTGTCTCAGTGCAATTTTTTTGAGGGCAATTGCTTTAGCCAAATGGGAGTCTTAACTGTGTGCTTTCTCAACCAGGGAGCCGTATTGCCGAATTCTCCAAGAGGAAATAATACTCAGACTGTTCCCAAACTTTCTTCTAAAGGTAGCATCAGCCTTGCAGATGAATTGGAAAGCAGTCTTTTGGCTTTTCCGGGTAGTAACTCGGAAGACGAATGGACTAGGCTGGATCTAGTGCAGGCCTTATCAATATACCTAGAGCGAACTAAATATGTCTGGAAACAAGATCAGCTCTTCATCTTTCCTCCAGGAAAGGCATGGCTATGCCTCCTGGAATAGAGTCTTCATAGATCGTAAAACCTATCCAGATGGCATATAGAGAGACGGGATATCCTCCTCCATTGGAGATCAAAACACATTTTATGAGAAGCATGGCAGATTCCTGTGCATCATACGCTAAGGTGTCAGCAGAAGTAGGGTGCAGAGCAGGGATTCTGGTTTTTGGTGTCTTCCCTCCCCTTATGTGGTTGATTGCTTGTTACATCCCATAGTAGGCTGGCATGAGGGGGTCTAGGAATAAGGAAAATTTTTTCATACTTACCGTAATTTTCCTTTCCTGGATCCTCCTCATGTCAGCCAAGGAATTCCCACCCAAAGTCTGTCGCGAGGTGGGTAAACTGAGCACTGCATACAATGGGGATCTAAAGTTTGGGCACCCCAGGTAAAAATTCGTATTAATGTGCATGAAGAAGCCAAGGAAAGATGGAAAAATCTCCAAAAGGCATCAAATTACAGATTAGACATTCTTATAATATGTCAACAAAAGTTAGATTTTATTTCCATCATTGACACTTTCAAAATTACAGAAAACAAAAAAATGGCGTCTTCAAAAGTTTGGGCACCCTGCAGAATTTATAGCATGCACTGCCCCCTTTGCAAGGCTGAGACCTGCCAGTGTCATGGATTGTTCTCAATCATCGTCTGGGAAGACCAGGCGATGTCAATCTCAAAGGTTTTAAATGCCCAGACTCATCTGACCTTGCCCCAACAATCAGCACCATGGGATCTTCTAAGCAGTTGTCTAGAAACCTGAAACTGAAAATAGTTGATGCTCACAAAGCTTGAGAAGGCTATAAGAAGATAGCAAAGCGTTTTCAGATGTCAATATCCTCTGTTCGGAATGTAATTAGGAAATGACAGTCATCAGGAACAGTGGAAGTTAAAGCAAGATCTGGAAGACCAAGAAAAATATCAGACAGAACAGCTCGCAGGATTGTGAGAAAAACAATTCAAAACCCACGTTTGACTGCACGATCCCTCCAGAAAGATCTGGCAGACACTGGAGTTGTGGTACACTATTCCACTATAAAGAGATACTTGTACAAATATGGTCTTCATGGAAGAGTCATCAGAAGAAAACCTCTTCTACGTCCTCACCACAAAAATCAGCGTTTGAACTTTGCAAATGAACATATAGACAAGCCTGATGCATTTTGGAAACAAGTTCTGTGTACCGATGAGGTTAAAATTGAACTTTTTGGTCGGGATGAGCAAAGGTACGTTTGGAGAAGAAGGGGCACAGAATTTAATGAAAAGAACCTCTGTCCTACTGTTAAGCATGGGGGTGGATCAATCATGCTTTGGGGTTCTATTGCAGCCAGTGGCACAGGGAACATCTCACGAGTAGAGTTGAGCGAACACCTGGAAGTTCGGGTTCTGCTGGTCCGTCCGAACTTCGGGACAAAGTCCGGGTCCGGGTCCGGACGGAACCCGAACGATCGCACGGACAACGAACCCCATTGAAATCAATGGGGACCCGAACTTTTAGGCACAAAAATGGCTGTAGGAAAGTCCTGGAAAGCCCCAGAGGGCTGCAAAAGGAAGTAAAATGGGGGTAAGGGTAGGGCAAGCGCCCTACAAAAAAATGGGGACAGGGAAATAACTTTAAATATTTTTAAAAAAATAAAAACATAAAAAATGCAAAAATGGAGATGAATGTGGTTCATCTTCAAACTGTGTCTGAAAAGTATTAATTAACGGTAGAAGCCATATAACTGTTCTAAAATCATCTTCAAACTAGGGCAAGTGCCCTACAAATAAATGGGGATAGGGAAAATAAATTAAAATCAAATAAAAAAATGGGAAGGGGGATGGATGTAGAGTAGGAGCCTAGAGGT
>BLSH010102990.1:103363-125304 GCA_018402905.1 Glandirana rugosa
GGAACAGACGGACCATATTTGGGTTGAACCAGAAATACTTACATAAAGAGTTACTTTGGACAGTTAGATAAACGATCCTAAAATCAGTGATAAAAGTCTAGTAACAATTAATTGGTGAACGGCTGGCGGCTAGCCTCTAACTGCCGCCGTTTCACCGAGACATTGCGTTTTGCGGCAGTATGCTGCCGCCGACGCTATGTCTCTATGACACTCGCGCGCGCGCGCGCGGCGGCCTCCGCGCGCGCGAGTGACACAAGCCCCCCCCGGTCCCTCGCCCACGCCGCCGAAGCTAACGGCGGCCGGTGGGCGCTACGGGGGGGGCGCTCACAGTATCTCTGTATCGCAGCCGCCGTCGTATGACGGCGTTTTGCGTTACAGAGCCACTTTGCCGCCGTCAATCTCCGATCGGCGGTCGGCAAGTGGTTAATTAACAATGATCTGAAAATAGTGACTAAAATCCTAGCAAATAGATTGACAGGTTTCATTGAGAAATACATTCATAAAGACCAAGTTGGGTTTATACCAGGCAGACAAGGTCCAGATCAAATTAAAAGGTCGATAGACATTATTTCTTTGTTGCGATCAAGGTGGGATGGCGGGCAACCACAACAAGGCCCTCTGTTGTCCTTAGACTTGCAAAAGGCATTTGACTCAGTTTCCTGGAATTATTTGTTCAACATCCTTCAGAAATCGGGCTTTGGGTAAAACTTTTTGAATATTTTAAGAGCACTCTACTCAAAGCCTGAAGCGAGAGTGAGATTACAGGGTTGTTACTCAGAATCTTTTCAGATATATAAGGGCACAAGGCAGGGTTGTCCGCTATCCCCTTTGATATTTGCAATAGCAATAGAAACACTGGCCCAGGCAATCAGGAAAAACCCAAATATTCATGGGGTTGAATGCGGCCCACGCATACATACATCTTTCTGGTTTACAGGTTAATATGACAAAGTCTCAGGTTTTAAACATTAATATTCCTGAAGAACAGGCATCTCGCATCAGAGCACATTTTGGGTTTGCTTGGAGTAACTCTTCCATCCCCTATCTGGGAATGCAATTACCAGCCAAATTTGATCAATTATACACTAGTAACTATCCCCCACTATTTAAGAAACTTGAAGCGGATATGAAAGACTGGAAGAACCCAAATATTTCATGGTTGGGTAGAGTACATTCAGTTAAAATGACACTGCTCCCTCGCATCCTCTACCTGTTTAGGTCACTTCCCATTCCAATTAATACAGAACACTTGCGAAGATTCCAGGCCAAAATAATCTCCTTTATTTGGGGTTCCAAGCACCCTCATCTAGTGAGGAGTATCCTCTTTAGAGCACGACAAAGAGGAGACTTGGGCTTACCGAACCTTCACAAGTATCATCAAGCAGCTCAATTAGCACTAATTTCTGTGGTATACTCACAGTCTCCAAACCAGATTGGGTGTATATGGAAAGAGAAGCAGTCACATTAGACTTTTTAATGGGAAGCCCAGCTTATATGCGCCCAGCAGTTTTGGCTCCAACCCTTTCCTTCTCAATGACACTGTGGGACAAACTTAAGCGGACTACATCTCTGATATCTATGTTCTGCCCCCTCTCCCACTTATTTCACAACCCCAATTTCACCCCGGGAATGGACTTTAAATCATTCAGATGGTGGACTGATAAGGGGATGTACAGAATAGGCCATTTTTTTTACTTGCTAGGACCTATATCCCTCGCTCATTGTAAGGAGAAACTGGAAATGCTCTCTTCGGAAACATTTAGGTTCCACCAAATTTCTCACTTCCTACACTCAATCTGGAAGACGAGACCCTTGCCCCTAGTGATCACTCCGTATGAACAATGGTGCAGCCAAATGAAGGAGCAAAGGGGGGGACTCTCGACGATTTATGAATCACTTTTGAGGCTGACTCTAAAACCACTTTTATGTTGGCTTGGGAGAAGGATTTAGGACAGGAATGGGAGCTGGGTGACTGGCATATGACTTTTGCCGACTCGATCAGGGGCATCAGGAATGTTTCTCTATTGGAAGCTGATTTGAAGGTGATGACGAGGTGGTACTTTGTACCTTCCAGATTAGCCAGAATGTACCCTTCGGTTTCCCTTTTGTGTTTCAGGGAGTGTGCTCACATAGGGACCATGCTTTATGTCTGGTGGCAATGTCCGAAATTAAGAGGGTTCTGGAATAAGATATTTGCTCTAATTAATAAATTGACGGGCCTATCTATTCCCAAATCCCCTCAGATTGCTTTATTGAATTTCCCTATCGGGAACAGCAATAAAAGCAACAGGGCTCTTATCCACTTCATCTTGTTGGGGGCTAAAATGACCATTGCGAAAGCCTAGAAACAGGTTCGAGTCTCCATATCCGCTGCAAAACGAAAGATCTCATGGATCATGGTCCAAGAAAAATTGGTCAGCACAATACTTAACACAGTTGAATTCTTTGAGGCTACTTGGGATCCCTGGGCAAAGTACATGAACATCTCTTTAACACCTACCTAACCCACGAATATTCCAGTGGTGGAACAAGCCAACGGGACATCTGTACTCTTCCCTCTCTCCTTTTCTCTCCCTTTCCTCTCTTGTCTTTTGTTCTTCTTTTCTTTACAAGTCACTTTCGAGAATGTTTACGTGAATTTCAGGTTTTGGTTTGATTCCCTCTAGCAGGGGGAAAGACTAGATGGGGGGGTCTAGCATGTGGACAAAGAAGTACTTAATCGGGAGGTACCTTTTATATGATAAGAGGGTAGTCTACATCCTAGACACTTTTTGTCCCTCGATGGTCATAGTGAGTGCCCTCTACCATAATCATTTGGAAGATGTGTTACCTCAGGATTTCAATGTTCTTTCTGGAAATAATGCTGCTTTGGGCTTCTTGATCTCTTTTGCCTTATATGGATTTTAATTTTTTTGGGGTCACTCTCATGATGATGGGGATGCGTGGTCCCCCTGGTGGTGGGGGCGCTCCCCCCCTTCAGCACAGCTTGATCCCGGATGGGGTGCCGGAGGGGTGGGCCTCTCCTGGGAGGGCTGGGCTCCAGATCAAAGTGAAATTTGTACAATAACATGTCTTCCATTTTACACTAAATGTGACCATTTGAAAGATGTCTAATACCTATTCTTATGTCTGATTGTCATAGTTGCAAGTGACTCTTTGTACAACATTTCTATGGCATAAAAGTGAGTATTTACTGTACGTGTGAAATCTCAATAAATGGATTTAAACGAAAAGATAGAATAAAATATTTACAAAAATGTGAGGGGTGTACTCACTTTTGTGAGATACTGTGTATATACAGTATCTCACAAAAGTGAGTACATCCCTTACATTTTTGTAAATATTGTATTATATTATTATATCTTTTCATGTGACAACACTAAAGAAATTACACTTTGCTACAGTGTAAAGTAGTGAGCGTACAGCTTGTATTACAGTGTAAATTTGCTGTCCCCTCAAAATAACTCAACACACAGCCATTCATTTCTAAACTGCTGGCAACAAAAGTAAGTACACCCCTAAGTGAAAATGTCCAAATTGGGCCCAAAGTGTCAATATTTTGTGTGGCCGCCGTTGTTTTCCAGCACTGCTTTAACCGGTTCCCCACCGCGGGCCGTGTTTTTACGGCGGCAGTGGGGGAGCCCTGCGCGAATCGCTGTAAATAAACGGCGATTTGCTTTTGGCCACCAGGGCACTCCTGAGGAGTGTGCCCGCGGCTCGGGCGGACCCGATGTCCACCGGCAAGCCGCGATGAGCGGCTACAGGGAAAAGAACAGGGAACCGCCGATGTAAACACGGCGGTTCCCCGCCCTGTCAGTGGGGCATGAGAGATCTACTGATCCCTGTCACTGGGATCAGTTAGATCTCTCATGCCCATGTTAGCCCAACCCCCCCACAGTAAGAACACACCCAGGGAACACAGTTAACCCCTAGCTCTCCCCCCCAGGTTAACCCCTTCACTGCCAATGACATTTATACAGTAATCAGTGGACATTTAAATTTCTGATCGCTGAATAAATGTCATTGGTCCCAAAAAAGTGTCAAAAATGTCCGACATGTCTGCCCCAATATCACAGTCCCGATAAAAATCGCAGATCGCCGCCATTACTAGTAAAAAATATAAAAAAAATAAAAACCCCAGAAATGAATTCTCATCATCCGTAAACGCGGCCACTTTTGCGCAAACCAATCAATAAACGCCGATTGCGATTTTTTTATCGCAAATATGAGGAAGAATATAAATCGGCCAAAAACGGTGAAAAAAAATGTTTTTTTATATTTTTTTTTGGATTTGAATTTTAGCAAAAAGTAAGAAATTTGGGTTTTTTTGCAAAATGGTCGCTCTTCTTTTGTTTATAGCGGCGATCAGAAATGACGCAGAGGCGATCAAATACCACCAAAAGAAAGCTCTATTTGTGGGAAAAAAAGGACGCAAATTTTGTTTGGGTACAACGTCGCACGACCGGGCAATTGTCCATTAAAGCGATGCAGTGCCGAATCGCAAAAAGTGCTCTGGTCCTAAAGCTGCAAAACCTTCCGGGGCTGAAGTGGTTAAGCCTCTTGGGCATGGCATTCACCAGAGCTTCACAGGTTGCCACTGGAGTCCTCTTCCACTCCTCCATGATGACATCACAGAGCTGTTGGATGTTAGAGACCTTGTGCTACTACACCCTCTGTTTGAGGATGCCCCACAGATGCTCAATAGAGTTTAGGTCTGGAGACATGCTGGGTCAGTCCATCACCTTTACCCTCAGCTTCTTTAGCAAGGCAGTGGTCCTGTTGGAGGTGTGTTTGGGGTCGTTATCATGTTGAAATACTGCCCTCCAGCCCAGTCTCCGAAAGGAGGGAATCATGCTGTGCTTCAGTATGTCACAGTACATGTTAGCATTTATGGTTCCCTCAATGAACTGTAGCTCCCCAGTGCCGGCAGCACTCATGCAGCCCCAGATCAATACACTCCCACCACCATGCTTGACTGTAGGCAAGACACACTTGTCTTTGTACTCCTCACCTAGTTGCCGCCACACATGCTTAATACCATCTGAACCAAATAAGTTTATCTTGGTCTCATCAGACCACAGGACATGGTTTCAGTAATCCATGTCATTAGTCTGCTTGTCTTCAGCAAACTGTTTACGGGCTTTCTTGTGCATCATCTTTAGAAGAGGCTTCCTTCTGGGACAACAGCCATGCAGACCAATTTGATGCAATGTGCGGCGTATGGTATATGCCCTTACAGGCTGACCCCTTGCCCCTTCAACCTCTGCAGCACTGCTGGCAGCACTCACACATCTATTTCCCAAAGACAACCTCTGGATATAACGCTGAGCACGTGCAGTCAACTTTTTTGATCGACCATGGCGAGGCCTGTTCTGAGTGGAACATGTCCTGTTAAACCACTGTATGGTCTCAGCCATCGTGCTGCAGCTCAGTTTTAGGGTCTTGGTAATCTTCTTATAGCCTAGGCCATCTTTATGCAGAGCAACAATTATTTTTTCAGATCCTCAGAGAGTTCTTTGCCATGAGGTGCCATGTTGAACTTCCAGTGACCAGTATGAGAGAGTGAGAGCGATAACACCAAATTTAACACACATGCTCCCCATGCACACCTGAGACCTTGTAACATGAATGAGTCACATGACAACGGGGATGGAAAATGCTAATTGGGCCCAAATTGGACATTTTCACTTAGTGGTGTACTCGCTTTTGTTGCCAGCAGTTTAGACATTAATGGCTGTGTGTTGAGTAATTTTGAGGGTACAGCAAATTTACACTGTAATACAAGCTGTACACTCACTATTTTACATTGTAGCAAAGTGTAATAGCTTCAGTGTTGTCACATGCAAAGATATAATAAAATATTTACAAAAATGTGAGGGTGTACTCACTTTTGTGAGATACTGTATATATATAATTTTTTTTTTTTCAACCAGAGTGCCCAGGTACCCTGGGGTGCCTTGAGGTTTTTTCAGGGGTGTCTTGACAAAATGCCTAAAAATTGTATACAAGCCGGCTTGTGGATGAAGCCTGCCTTTTAGTTACACAAAGCCACAGGTTTTAATTGTGCACCATTACAACCTTCTAGCTTCCGGCATCCTAACAACCAAAGGCATCATCAGTTGATAAGGAAGATTTCAGTCACCTGCAAATCATCCTTGTTTGACCCTCCCCTACGCCTCTCCATCAGCGGTGGGGTCACATTAGTTAAGTGATGGAGAAAAACTGAGGGAGAAGAGAAATATTGGAATGCTAGTCAGTACCAGTTTGCAAAAGTATATTTGCTTTGGAAGAATACATCACCTGTAATGTTGGGTGTCCTAATTGTGTGGCTGTTGCTGCATTATGCAAAACTATTAATAGTTTTTACATTTTAGAATGAGATGCCTCAAGCCGGTCCGTAATTTTTAAAGAATGCCTCGAGATTGTCCATAATTTTTAAAGGCTGCCTTAAGATTATCCATCATTTTGAAAGGGTGCCTTGACTGAAAAAAGGTTGAGAAACACTGCTCTACACTATATTAAATAAAGAATTTAGCAAGTCACTTACGGTCTTGGCAAGGATTGTAACAGATAGGTGGCTTTTGGCAAGGGTCTTTGCAGGGATCCTGACACTGGATCTTCTGGCGGTAGGATCCACCTTTAACTCCAGACATTGCTGATGCAAGTTTGGCTGCGTCTATTCCTCAGGACCAAAAAAATAAGCTTAGATAGCTCTTTGAAGCTGTTGAGTTTCCATGGGTTTGGCCTTTTTATATAGTGGAGTTGGAATTGGGGCAAATTCTTATTCTAAATGGTCATGGTTAGTTTTACAAGAAAAATAAATATACAACTTCCTGCAATAAAATCTATACTTTATTATTAGCCTTTTGTTGTATTTTGGTGCTAAGCTGTAATAAACATGGAATGTTTTATAGATTATGTGACATAGGTATTCTGATAAATAACTTTTTTGATAATGTCACATGCACAGGGGTTATGCTGGCAGTATTTTATGTCTGATTAAAATGTAATTGCTACTGGTAAAAAGTAAATAGGTTGGCATACTGGTTACTTTTATAATGTAAATAATTAGAAAAACACTGTATCTAGCCACCATTTCAAAGGAGTCACGTGTTTTATATTTAACAAAGGCTGTGACAGGCAAGCTACTAAGGCTCCATTCAGACCCATGCAATTTCTGATGCAACTTGAGTAGCACAGAATCACATGACAAGGGAAATCACATTTTTATCAATGGTGCCCATTCACATCAATGCGACTCAGCATGGTGCGATTTTGGAAAAGATTCCTGTACTACTTTGGTGCGACTTACCATGCTACTTGGCCACATAGAATAGGCAAAAACACAACCAAGTCCCATCAAAGTCATATTACATCGCTCTGAAAATCGCACTAAAATTGCATCGCATTAATGTGAATCGAACCCAAATGTAAAGACTAAGCATACAACATAGTGTGATATAACCCTTTTTGACAGTTGCTACCTTAAAGTGAATATTTTATGTATAAGTTATGTATTAGTGTCAAAATACCAACCAGGTTCTCAGGCACAATAAAAAAACTCACTTTATTACTACATTTTAAAATGACATAAAAACATTTTTGTAGGTTGCTGTCACAAAGCAATTATTGACCTCAGTCTGTGGACATCCTTTATAGTACTCTTTACAGTACTGTAAAGCTTAAGTGGCTACCTTGTGAAATCATCTTCCTAAAAAAAAAAACTCAATCCAGCTTGCATAATATTGAATGAAGCATGGATATGTTTATTGAACTTTGTTTGCGAACTTAGAGATGGCGTAAGGAGTACCTATAGCCATCACATGAACCCCATAAGAGGCTCTCTATGGTAAATCCTTGGTCCATCTGTTGGTCAGCAAAATCTTCTCCTGAACTATTCCATCCTATAAGGTGGGTCCCTGCTACAAATACACTCATCCAAATACAGGTATTCTGCAAGTTAATTTCATATTCAAATCTCTTATTAATCTAGATGTCGATGACAAAAGTGGAATAAAGTTCCAGTAGCCCAAAATCAAATCAAAGCATATCAGTATAACTAAAGGCAAAACTTTTTTTTTAGTTTTGGATAGAAGGGAAGTGGATTAGAACACTTGTTAGTTTTTATTACTGTCTGTGTCCCCATTAGGGAGATTCACCCTCTCAATTTGTCCTGTTTACCATTTTCATTGGAAGTGAATGTAAAAGAAAATCCAAAAGTTTGGGCTGTCCCCAGAAATGTAATACAGTGGAAACCTTCCAATTGGGACACTAGTTCTGGTGACCTGGAGGTCCCTAAGAGATTCCCTTTATTTGCAGGGATTTCCACTCACTTCCTGTTTGGCTATGGGACAGGAAGGAAAGGTAAATCTCCACAATAGGACTAAGATGGCAAAAATAAACCACCCAGGGGTTATAACCCTCCCTTACTCTATTCAAAATGAAAAGCGTTGCCTATAGTTCTACTTTAAGTACTTCTTTGGGGTATAATGGCCATGTATGAGTAAATCATTTATGATTTCCAAATAACAAACAGCAGCAGATTTATAGTGAGGGGTTGTGATTGTGAGATTGGGTTTTAACAGTTGCACTTTCTTCCTTCCCAGTACATTTCCCTTTCTATAAAAAAAAAGCCATCCAGCATCGCCATTAGGCTGTGTCAGAAAGCTGCCCGCTAATTTTAGTTATTTTTGGAATAATCTCCCTGCTACTCTATGAAGTTCTAATAGAATCTGCAGGATTTCTTAGTCAGTCAGTAATGCTGCTGGCTTCTTTTGGCTGCTTCAGTGCTGTCTTGAAATGGCTCTAACCTCTTTTGCCACAGGCCTCTAGCATAGGGTGACCAGACGTCCCCAGTTTCAGGGGACAGTCCCCGGATTGAGGACACTGTCCCCGGACCAAATCTGTCCCCGGTTTTGTCCCCTGATTGGATTTGAACAGGGGCCCAAGCCATTTCAAAGGCAGTCAATGCAGAATTTAAAACAAATCTGAATTACACACCCCCACTCTGCTGCTCCTACTAGCTTTGGGAGGAAGGGGTGTAATTCCCGCTCGCATGTTCTTCTGCCTTGGCTCAAGTCCCGGTCAGCTGCCTGCCTGCCTATCTCCTTGCCCTCCCCAGTGGAGTAATCTTCCTCTGCTCCACTCCCCACCCAGTAGTAGCCAGGGCCCGAAGATAGGCTGTGAGGTGGGCAGTGGTGGTGACAGGCAGAGAAAGGCAACTGAGCTCAGCTGATAGTGTCCAGCAGCAGGCACAGAGGGGAAGTGCATCTGATCATGGGGCTGCCAGTGCCTTCAAGGCTTCAACACAGGTGTGCTTTGGGGGTGTCTGTGAATAGACTACATTGCACTGTGTCTGTCTCTCTGGCATAATGGATGGTATCATAACTCACAAACAGCAGGCATTCTATCGTGGCTCTGCCTGGCATTGCACTGCCACAGTGTGTCACATAACATGGCTGCTGGGACAGGGATCTGTGCCTTCCCATAGTAAAAGAAACCTCCCCCACAGTGAGAAAACACTCACTCAGTGTTGAACAGCTGCGGACCATGGGGCAAGTCTTTGTGTTGCCATCTGGTTACCATTGGCCCATACACTACCGTCGGTACTCAGTGCAGCTTCCAGTACACTACGTAGTCACAGGGATCAGTTTAAGGTCACTACTCAAAAGTTCTCAGGACAGCTGCCTCCTTCCAGCTTCCTCTGGACACGGTCCAGTGAGTGAGATGGCACCTCTCTGGACCACATCCCTTATGGTGTGGTTCTGCAATCAGCTCCAAACTAAGTCCATCCAAGCGCTTAGCCCTGCCACTGCTGAGGCCTCTAGAGGCCTTTATCAGGAAAAAATACACTAAAATGAAAACAAATACAATATTATACCCAATTGTTAGGAAAATATAAAATATGGGGTTGTGTTGAGTAAAGAGATACTAAATATGTCAAGTCTTAAAATTGCTCATGCCTGTGGAATCACAAAAAACAATGGTACCTAAAATGTTCTATAGGTGATGCTTTAAAAGCCTTTACAAATTAACAGTTTAGAATTAACCATAAACCATGGCCCTAAAATTATTGCTATCACTCTGACATTCACGACGATACCTCATATGTGTGGCACAATTGATGTTACGTACATGTGCTTGCTCTACACTGTCTTTTATTTATTGTTTTTTTTTTTTCTTTTTAACTTTGTTACTTTCACAAGTGGTCTTACAAGTCCCCTATGCAATAACATGGCCAGATGACAAGTCCTCTTGGAGGGTTTATGAGATCAGACGCAGATTATGTTTGAATAGCTGCATCATCCACTACAATACTCGAGGAAGGACAGCCATGACTCTGGAAGTGAGGTAATATGGATGCGCTGGTGGCAGGCAAGAGCCCTGGAACTACCGCGGGTGTGGGAGGCAAATCTTTGAGAACCCCCTAAAAGTGATTGGATGGCTCTAGGGCCACTCAATCACTTTTATCGGAAAGCTCTTTGCTCACTCTTAAAGCCAGTATCAAGCTCACAGTTTCTGCTGTAGCTGTGAGCTTGATTTAACCACTTTTCTACCATGCTGTTTATAAAAATACCTTAGTAGACAAGTGATTAAAGAATAACTAAATGCAAATCTTTTTTTTAGTTTTGAATAGAGTGGAGACAGATTAGAGCCTCTGTCAGTTTTATTTCTGTTTGTGCCCCCGTTAAGGATATTCACTCTCTCCATTTGTCCAGTTTACCATTATCATTGAAAGTAAAAGTAAAAGAAAATCCCAAATTTGGGTTGTCCCCAGAAAAGTAATAAAGGGGAAATCTTCCAATGGGGTCGTTAGTTGTGGTGACCTGGGGGTCCCAAGAAATTCCCTTATAACAGTAAGTGAAGGCAAATCGCCCCAATGGGACACAGATGGCGAAAAAAAAAACCTGACATGGGTTATAACTTGTCCTTATTCTATCAAAAATAAAAAAAAAAACGTTTGCCTATAGTTCTACTTTAACCACTTGCTGACCATCCCCGTCACATGATGGCGGCAAAGTGGTTCGATATCGCAAACCGCCATCACCTGACGTCAGCTGCGATATTGTGGATTGTGAGAGCGCGCGTTGCCGGAGGCGCGCTCACATGCTCACTGTATTCTGGGGGAGCCAGGGAGTGATTAGGGCGGACTCAATCTCCGCCGGCTACCTGCGATGGCTCCCCCGCAGTGACAGGATGGAGGTCTGTGTATGTAAACACATGGATCTCCATTCTGACAGGGGGAAGGAATGTGATCGCAGGCTTCCTGTATATGGGAGCCGCAATCACTCTCCTCCCCACTCAGCCCAGCCCCCATACAGTTAGTAACACACACAGGGAACACAGTTAACCCTTAGCGCACCCCCCCAGGTTAACCCCTTCCCTGTCAGTGACATTTATAGAGTAATCAGTGCCTTTTTATAACATTGTTCGCTGTATAAAAGTCAATGGTCCCAAAAAATTGTCAAAATGGTCCAACATGTCCACCGCAATATTGCAGTATCGCTAAAAATTGCACATTGGCACCATTACTAGTAAAAAAATTAAAAAAATAAAAACCCCATAAATTAATTATCATCATTCGTAAACGCGGCAACTGTTGCGCAAACCAGTCAGTATAGGCCGATTGCAATTTTTTTTACCAAAAATGTGAGGAAGAATATAAATCGGCAAAAACTGCTGAAAAAAAAATGTTTTATATATTTTTTTTGGATATGTATTTTAGCAAAAAGTAAGAAATATTGTTTTTTTTGCAAAATTGTTGTTCTTTTTTTGTTTATAGCGGTGATCAGAAATGAGGCAGAGGTGATCAAATACCACCAAAAGAAAGCTCTATTTGTGGGGAAAAAAGGACGCACCTTTTGTTTGGGTACAACGTCGCAAGACCATTTTCTTTAATTGTCAGTTAAAGTGAAGCAGTGCCGAATCGCTCTGGTCCTAAAGGGGGAAATACTTCCGGGGCTGAAGTGGTTAAAGCTGTAGTAAACTCTCATACATTTACCTGAAAACACAAAGAATGGAATTCCTTAAGTTACTTTAAGTGAAATCGCCGCATAGGGAAAATATATGAAGGCTTCTTACTTGTAAAATCATTGCATTTGATAAAGCTCATTTTCCTCTGCAGCCGCCGCCATTCTAACTTCTGTCTTCCGTGTTCTGTACTGATCTTACTTCCGCCCATACTTTGTTCCCATGTCCCTAATCTCGCACGTGTGCAGTACTCATCAAGCCAAGTGGGTAGAGGCTCAGCTTGTGAATGTGAAAGTCTCGCGGGATCTCGGAGCTGACGTCAGGCAAAGGAAATGACGTAGCCCCGGCATGTAAACACCATTTTTCCGGCAAGAAGAGCCTGCCGGAAAAATTTGATTAACTGCGCATGCGCAGGCTACGTCATTGGTTAGAAAAAGATGGATTACACATAAAGGGATAAGGTAGGAAGCGATTTACACAGATAAACAAGTTCACTAGGCAGGGATGCTTTATATAGTGGAAATAGCACAGGATGGGTTTACTACCGCTTTAAGCAAAAACTTGCAAATTGGCCTTGAAAAAGGCCCATGACAATTACAATATTCAGCTCCTATAGACATTAATTAAGTTTGGGCACTATCTTTGGGTTGATTTCCTGGGTTTGGCGAATATCCAGCTTTCAGACTTTGCTTGGTTTGCTCATCCCTAGTGCTAAGTTGCAATAAGTAGAAAGCTTTATAGATTATGCGACACAGATATCCCAATAAATATATTGTGATAATGTCACATATACAAGTGTAGTATTACAGCATTATTCATGTTCTGTCATGTTTTTATTGCTTCTAGTAAATAGGTAGAGCTTACACATGTTTACAAACTGAAAGCGGAACTTTAGCCAGTTTGACAAAAATCAGCAGCTTCAAGTATTATAGCTCCTGACTTTTAAAAAACACACACTTACAAGCTAAGGAGATCAGTGCTGTCTTACTAAAACCAGAAGTCTTCTTGGGTTCATTCGGAGCTTACCCAATGCACATGAGCGAGACATGGACAGCACAAACATCGGTCCTGTAGCCT
Source organism: Glandirana rugosa (assembly GCA_018402905.1). Classification (NCBI taxonomy): domain Eukaryota; kingdom Metazoa; phylum Chordata; class Amphibia; order Anura; family Ranidae; genus Glandirana; species Glandirana rugosa. The sequence continues at coordinate 116,411 of BLSH010102990.1, forward strand.
CCTGTAATGTCTGACATATATATATATGTATATATATATATATATATATGTGACCTGCTGGTACTTGCCCCCCTCCCCGAAAATAGGAAATACTGTAAATGTGCTGAAGGGAGAGGAAAAGGGTCAGAGGAATGCCTGAACATTGACCTGTGTAGCAGCAGCAAATGCTATGAATAATAGCAATATTACTACTACGATTGTACATCTTCCCACTGTCAATGGCTGTTAGGCTTCCTCGCGGACTTCCTTGCATCCAATTTGCACAGTAGGAGATGGTGACCGGCTCTCTATGGAACCGTTTCACACATCTCCTCAGTGGCTCCGGTGCGAATTGCACAAGAGTCCTGTGCGTCTTTTGGTCCATTTCAGGTCCGAATTGAGCCCAAAATGGGGCTGAAATCGGACCTGAACTGATGAATTGAGACGTACCGGACTCCTACACTAATGTGAACCCAGTCTTAAGGATGCTGGTGGGTGCAGGCACCACTGAATCCTTAACAACCAGTGACATCACCTGCCTACTCACTTACATGGCACGGGGAAATCTACCATAATTCATACCAGGTCCTTCGGGTCAGGTATGGATTTTAACCACTTCAATACAGGACGTTTATACCCCCTTCCTGCCCAGACCAATTTTCAGCTTTCAGCGCTCTCACACTTTGAATGGCAATTATTCTCTCGTGCTACACTGTACCCAAACAAAAATTGTATCATTTTTTTCACACAAATAGAGCTTTCTTTTGGTGGTATTTAATAACCTCTGGGTTTTTTATTTTTTGCGACATAAGTGAAAAAATTGCAAAAATTTTGAAAAAAAAAAACACTTTTTTTTAGTTTCTATGATAAAATTTTGCAAATCAGTAATTTTTGTTCATAAATTTGGGCCAAAACCTATACTGCTACCTATCTTTGGTAAAAATAACACAAATAAGTGTATATTATTTGGTCTGTGTGAAAGTTATAGAGTCTACAAGCTATGGTGCCAATCACTGAAAATTGATCACACCTGATGCACTAATGGCCTATCTCATTTCTTGAGGCCCTGAAATGTCAGGAAAGTACAAATACCCCCCAAATGACCCCTTTTTGAAAAGTAGACATTCCAAGGTATTTAATATGAGGCATGGCGAGTTTTTTGAAGTTGTACTTTTTTCTCACAATTCTTGGGAAAATTAAGATATTTTTTTTTTTTGCACATAATTGTCATAACAAGTTATTTCTCACACATAGCATATGCATACTTCCAATTACACCCCAAAATAAATTCTGCTACTCGCAGTATGGCGATACCACATGTGTGAGACTTTTTCCCAGCCTAGCCACATAAAGTGGTCCAACATACAGGGAGCACCGTCATGCATTCTAGGAGCAGAATTTTCACATCTAATTTCCTAACGACATATTACACTTTTGAAGGCCCTGGAGCACCAGGACAATGGAATTAACCACAAAATGACCCAATTTTGGAAAGCAAACACCCCAACGTATAATCTATGAGGCATTATGAGTCTTTTGAATGGTTCATTTTTTTCCACAAGTTTTCGAAAGACGTGGAAAGAAAATGAAAATGCTTTTATTTTTACATAAAGTGGTCAATTTATAAGATATTTCTAACACATAGCACGTACATAGTAAAAATGACCCCCCCCAAAATATATTCTTCTACTCATCCCGAGTATGGCGATACCACATGTGTGAGACTTTTACACAGCCTGGCCACATAGAGAGGTCCAACATGCAGGGAGCACCGTCAGGCATTCTAGAAGTATAAATTACACATATTATTTCCTAACCACCTATTACACTTTTGAAGTCCCTGGAGCACCAGGACAATAGAATTACCCACAAAATGACCCCATTTAGAAAAGCAAACATCCCAACGTATATTCTATGAGGCATTATGAGTCTTTTGTATGGTTCATTTTTTTCCACAAGCCTTCAGAAAACCTGGAAAGGAAATTAAAACCTAGTTATGATGATATTTAGAACACATAGCATGTATATAGCAAAAATAACCCCCCAAAATATATTCTGCTACTCGTCCCGAGTATGACGATACCACATGTGTGAGACTTTTTCACACCCTGGCCACATAGAGAGGTCACAGCATGCAGGGAGCACCATCATGCATTCTAGGAGCAGAATTTTCAAATCTAATTTCCTCACAACCTATTACACTTTTGAAGGCCCTGGAGCACCAGGACAATGGAATTACCAACAAAACTACCCCATTTTGGAAAGCAAACACCCCAATGTATAATCTATGAGGCATTATGAGTCTTTTGAATGGTTCATTTTTTTCCACAAGTTTTCGAAAGACGTGGAAAGAAAATGAAAATGCTTTTATTTTTACACAAAGTGGTCAATTTATGAGATATTTCTAACACATAACATGTACATAGCAAAAATTAACCCCCAAAATATATTCTGCTACTCTTCCTGAGTATGGCAATACCACCTGTGTGAGACTTTTTCACACCCTGGCCACATACAGAGGCCACATATGCAGGGAGCACCGTCAGGCGTTCTAGGAGCATAAATTACACATAGAATTTAATTCATACCTATCACACTTTTGAAGGCCCTGGAGCACCAGGACAGTAGAATTACCCCCAAAATGACCCAATTTTGGAAAGCAAACACCTGAGGTATATTCTATGAGGCATGGGCTGCAGATAGGTACTCGGGTACTCTTAGGGGCTGCAGATAGGTACTCAGGTATTCTGATGGGCTGCAGATAGGTACTTGGGTACTTTGATGGGCTGGAGACAGGTACTTGGGTAATCTGATGGACTGGTAAAAGGTACTTGGGTGCTCTGATGGGCTGGTGACAGGTACTTGAGTACTCAGATGAGCTTGTGACAGGTACTTGGGTCTCTGATGGGTTGGTGACACCGTGACAGGTACTTGGGTACTCAGAAGGGCAGGTGACAGGTACTCGGGTATGCTGATGGTCTGGTGACAGGTACTCAGGAAATCTAATGGGCAGGTGAAAAGTACTCGGGTACTTTGGTGGGCTGGTGACAGGTACTTGTATACTCTGATGGGCTGGTGACCGGTACTCGAGTACTCAGATGGGCTGGTGACAGTAGCGGCGTGCACGGTGTTGTCAGTAGTGACCGGCTGTGATTGGATACAGCCGGTCACGTGGTAAAGAGCCAAATCTATTGATCGATCGGGGAGCATGACCCCCGGGGACAAGATCGATCTGTGATCGCCACGCTGTGGGCCTGCAGTAGTGGCGAGAAGCAGCCGACGACATATGACGTCGGCCCAGATCGAGAAAGGGGTCCTGCCGACGTAATTTTACAATGACTCGGTAAGGAAGGGGTTAAGGGTAAACCTCAAGACAAATCTAGAAAAAAAGTGATGTGCGCCACAAAAATCTATACCAGACGCTTATCTGAGAATGGGGTCCCCCCTCTAACTCATTCCATGCCCTTCAAGTCTGGTATAAATTTTTAGGGGGACCTAAAAGAAAACTGTGTTGGGTCTCCCCAAAATTCTTTACTAGACTCTATGGGTCTGGTACAGATTTTAAGGGGGGATTCCATACAAAATTTTTTACCAGACCTTTATTAAAGCATGGAGGCTGGCAGGCCAGGACAGGAAGGATGAATGTGTGCCCCCCTCCCTCCTGAACCATGCCAAGCTACATGGCCTCAACATGGAGGGGTAATTTACCAGAGGGGAGCTTCCTGACAAAGCGCCTCATTCCCATGTTGATGAGAACAGGAGCCTCTTTTCCACAAAAGTCTGCAAAGGGAGGTTTATTGGAATATGGAAGACCCCTGTAACAATAAGGGGCCCTCAGACACTGCCTCACATAGGTGAATGAAAGTGTAAATAAAGGTAGAGACCGTCTGACAAGTCCTTTAATTAGAAAAAAAATCATGTCATCCCTCAATGTAGATCCACTTCAATCACAAGACACGACACCAACTGACCTGCCAGGTCCTCCTGAAAATTCAAATCAGACCTGTTATTTTGATGGAATTTTAGAAAGCTTTTTTCTTTTTAAGGTTAAAGTGGTTGTCAACTCTGGACAACCACTTTAACCTACAGGTAAGCCTATAATAAGGCTTACCTGTAGGTGCCCTGCTTATCTCCTAAACCTGCACGGTTTAGGAGATATACAGTGTACTTGCATGTGCCGACCTCATCGGCACATGTGCAGTGAAGAAACAGCTTCCATGCCGTATCTTCACTGAGATCCCGCTGCGGTTGGCGTCACTCGTGCGCATGGACGGGAGTGACATCACCTGGCTCCGGCCAATCACAGAGCCGGAGTCCGCAGCCCCGGAAGGAGGAGGGGCAAAGATGGACGTGGTCTGGAGCGGGGACATTGTGGGCTTCCAATGCAGGTAAGTGACACATAATAGGCTAATATGCAATGCATACTAGCCTATTATGCTTTTACATTGCAGGGTAATATAGAGGAACATAGAGGAAGTAAAACCCATCAGGGTTTACTTCCTCTTTAAGTTCACACTGGCATTAAAAGCAGGCATTTGAGAGGCATTAAAAACACCCCTCGAACGCCTATGTAAATGGTACAATGGACAGCACACAGTGCTGTTCACACTATCAAAACAGGAAGCGTTAATTTAAGCCTTATGACAAGTCAGGAGGCGTTTGAAGCCTTTCAATGCCTTCCATTCAAGTCAAACGTTTTGCAAATGCTCTTGCAGGCAGGAGTGTAGTGGTTGCAGGGCGTTAAGATTAGTTTATTTACTTGAATGAAATAGGCATTTGTAAAATAGTTTTATTGCGCCTTAACGGTCATCAAACGCTTCAGAACTGCCCATAGGGCATTTGGGAACCGTTTTTAACTCGTCATTAATGCTTGTAAAACGCCAGTCTAACGCCCAAACTAAAGCTCATTAACGTGAGTCTAGCGCCCTTACTAATGCTACAGGAGCATTAGAAATTTAGTCAAGTCTGAACAAGCCCTAAATGTCAGTTTTGCTTTAGAAGGTTGTATACATCACAAAAAAGTGCCATTTTACAGGCAGGGTCAGGGAATCCCCAGATATGTTTTTTTTTTTAATCCAACAAAAAACTTTTATTGGTATAGCACATCATACAGTGATGAAGAATAATACAAGTACATAAGAAATAGAATTCACTACCTCCATTGGGCAGCCAATACATTCACAGATCTTAGTATCTATATGTACATTTGTATGATACACAATAATTTTTTATTTTTGTTTTCCCCCTTTAACCTGCTGTGGGGTAAGTGTGCCTTTGCTCCGCCATAGAAGCTGTAGTCCCATAGGGGTCAGTTCCAGGGTCTCTCATATAGGATGACCTGCTACTTGGTCAGTGTGTTGTCGTCTGTCAAACTTGGATCACATCCGCACCATCCGCTGAAGATGCGGAGTCCAACCACCTGCTCCATATTTTGTAGTATTTATTGGGACAATTCCTGTGCCGGTATAGAAGTTTTTTGTAGGGGAGTGTTTGGTTGACTGATGTCATCCATTCCTGAAAGGTCGGTATCTCTATCCTAAGCCACCTGCGAGCAATCATTAGCCTGGCCATAAACAATGTTTCCTGCATAAATATGTGTAAACATCTATTCTGTTCCTGCTCGGGCAGAAGTCCAAGCAGGCATTGTTTTGGGCAGAGGGTCAGAGGGGATCCCATGACGTCATGTAGGAAGTCGACCATCTGTTTCCAGTAGGTTTGGATTGTCGGGCAAGTCCACATGAGGTGAAAGAAAGAGCAATTGTTGTCTTTGCACCTAGGGCACTGGGGTTCCTGCTCAGGTTTGTATTTGGCCAGACGGTTGGGGGTAAGGTAGGATCTATGTATAATATAGATTTGCATTAATCTGTCAGACATTTTTGGGGATACCAGTTTGCAGGCGGATAATATATCCGACCGTTCCTCGTCCTCCAGCTCGCCAACCTCCGCCTCCCACCGTGCCTTGAGCCCAAAAGCGAGCTCCGATGCCGCGGGGGCGAGGAGAGTAGCGTAGCAGATGGAGGTTAGGCCCTTGGGATCCACGCCACCAAGGGTGCTTATCAAGTCAATTGGGGTTAAGTCTGGGGGGCCATCGGCAAATTGACATTGCAGCGCATGGCAGAGCTGTAGGTAGCGAAAAAACATTGAGTTAGGTAGATTGTATGTAGTCTTTAGTTCCTGAAAAGTCTTGACACCAGTGATATCCATCACCTGGCATAAATACCAGATTCCTTGTTCCATCCATAGGTCAGCATTTGGTATCGTGAGAAGTTCTGAAAGTTTATTGTTGCCCCAAAGTGGTGTGTGAGCGTTTATAGGGGGAATCCCTAATCGCTGGATGGTCAAGCTCCAAATCCTGCAATGGTGGTATAGTGCATCTAGAGATCTCCCCGCCCCTGTCAGAGCAGCCACTCCACCAAGCAGTATCTGAAAGGGGTGTGTCAGTCTTCTAGCGATGTACGAACATGTCAGCTGGAGGTATCGAGATTTGTCGTCCTTGTCAAGGTAGAAAAAGTGGGACAATTGGGCAGCTATATAGTAGAGTTGGAGGTCTGGCAGTGCCACGCCCCCTAGATCCGTGGGTTTTTGTAGGGTGCGCCATGAGAGCTTGTGTCTAGAGGCCCCCCAGATGAAGGAGTTCAGTATAGAATCCATTTTCTTGAATACCCGTAGTGGTAGGTAAGAGAGGGAGTGCCAAAAGATGTACAATATTTTTGGCAGCAGGATCATTTTCATTAAATTCACACGACTCATGACCCCAAGAGGGAGTCGTGCCCATACCTGCGTTTTGGCCTTAATTAGAGTGTAGAGGGGTTCCACATTTAGTCTGATATAATCTAGGGAGGTTCTGGTAACCTGTATCCCTAAGTATTTAATCTGGCTTGCTCTCTGCAGCAGGAGGTTAGCCTGCTTTCGCGGTGGAGCTGTGAGGTCTAGAGGAAGTATTTGAGATTTCTCCCTATTTATCTGGAGGCCCGAGAATTTTCTGAAGCTCTCAACAAGGTGCAAAGTTGCGGTGAGAGAGGGTCCCGCGTCCTCCAGATACAGTAACATATCATCCGCATAAAGGCTAAGTGTCTCGGTCTGGTGTCCACAAGTGAGCCCCCTTATGCCTGGATGTGCCCGGATAGCAATTGCCAGGGGCTCCACTGCCAGGGCATATAGCAGAGGGGATAGCGGACATCCCTGTCGGGTGCCTCTGTATAGTGAAAATGTGTCTGACGTTCTCCCATTGATTAGAACCCTGGCCACCGGTGCTTGATATAGCAGCTGTATCCATTTTATAAATTTGGGCCTGAACCCAAATCCGCACAGGCATTCCCAAAGGTACAGCCACTCAGCTGAGTCGAAGGCCTTTGCTGCGTACAGGCTCACCACCACCCTGGCACCTATTGAATCATGGGGAGCCTGGAGGTTTAGGAAAAGCCGACGCAGATTGAAGGCCATGTTGTTATGAGGCATAAAGCCGGTTTGATCGGGGTGGATCAAGGTTAAAATTACTTTATTCAGTCTAAGGGCGAGTACTTTAGCCAGGATCTTAATATCCGTTTGAAGGAGAGAAATGGGCCGGTAGGATTCGGGTATGGAGGGGTCTTTGCCAGGTTTGGGTATCAGTATTATTAGAGCTTCCTTCATGGAATCTGGGCGTGTAAAGGTGTCAAACATATACAGGAATAATTTTTGAAGGTGCGGTACGATTACCTCTCTAAACTGGGTATAGAATTCTAGGGGGAGCCCGTCAGTGCCAGGGTCCTTGCCTCCTGCCAAATTAACTATAGCTTCCTCTATATCGTCGGATGTGATGGGGGCTTCTAATTGTGTTACTTGGAACTGAGTTAGTTTTGGGAAGTCCACGGGGTGTAAGAAATTCGCTAGGTCGTCCTGAGTATTGTGGGTGTGGGAGGAGTACAAGGTGGAGAAGAATCTGTAGAATTCTTTGGCCACCAGGTCAGGGTCAGATATAGTATTCCCGGCGGGGTCGCGAAGCGACGCAACCATTGGGGGTTTGTGGTCCAAGTGAGCCAGTAGCCTGCCCGCTCGCTCACCATGTTCAAAGTTTCGGTGCCTGGAAAAGAATATATGTTGTTTAGCTTTGTCTAGTAACAGGTGGTTGACTACACGAGCCTGTGCTTTGAGGAGTGTTGCATTGTGAGGGGAGGGTTCTGCCTGGAATGTCTGTTCCAGCACCTTCAGTTGGGCCTCAGCCTGGGTCACAACCACTTTAGACGATCTCTTGTATCTAGAGATGCGGGTAGAGAGTATGGTCTTGGCATGAAGTTTAAACGACTCCCACACCACTGTCAAGGTGGCCGACCCTACATTAATGCTAAAGAAGTATGTCCACTCCTTCAGAAGAGCATCAATATCGGGTAGAACAGAGAGCCAGAAAGGGTTCAATTTCCATGTACTGGTCGTGGGGGGGGGGGCTGCAAGTCGAGTGTCACCCAGCAAGGGGAGTGGTCTGATAATACCCGAGTCTCAAAGCCCGCATTGCATAGGTGGGGTAATAGGTGAGGGGATACAAAGATAAGATCTATTCGGGACATAGTAGAGTGGGACTGGGAGTAACATGAATAACGACGCTGGGTAGGGTATTTATGTCTCCAAGTGTCTGTCAGGTTAAGTTCCCGCATCATGCGGCCAAATCTGGTCAGAGTAGGGGTGTCCACGTCTGTCAAGTCCTGACCCAACCTGTCCAGAGAGGGGTTGACCACCATATTAAAGTCCCCGAGCCATATGGCTGGGACAGTAGGGTATTGTGACATGAAATCCAGACCGCCTTGCAGTACCGTAAACTGAAATGGGGGGGCATAAAATGCAAGAATAACAAGTTCATAGGCATTGACCATTGCATGCAGGAATACAAATCTGCCCTGAGGGTCCAGTCGCAAGTCCAGCAACTGGAATCGGGTGCGTCT
>BLSH010102990.1:170262-197292 GCA_018402905.1 Glandirana rugosa
CTTGAAGATCTTCAGGCCCAAGACGACCAAGCCGGCTTGAAGCCCAGTTTCAGGCCCGTCCGGGACAAAGTTCGGGTTCTGTCCGGACCCGAACCCGGACTTTGACCCGAAGTTCGGCCGAACCAGCAGAACCCGGACTTCTAGAAGTTCGCTCAACTCTAATCAGCATCATTATTTAGGATTGTTATATGTTCTTAACATGTTAAAGTGAACCTGATCTGTTCTAAAATGTTTCTAAGGTGGCAGCTTGTGGTGCCTGCTAATGACTGTGTTAAGCCGACCATACTCTAACAGAATTACACAAGACATTTTCCTTTAGTTTGAGTTTCTAATTGTTAGTGGCCTCTAATTGACATTTGTTTTTGACCAGAGTGATGAGAAAATTTGAGGGACAGGACCGAAATTTTTCCTCAAACACATTGAATTTCTAACGGTAGCTTTCCTTTGGGAAATTCCATTTGTTTCAAAATTGAATGTTAAAGTCATTGTAAAGCCTCAGTTTTTTTCTATAAAAATAACAAACATGTTACATTTACCAGCTGTGTGCAGTGGTTTTGCCAAATCTTCCTCTTCTCTGGTCCCTCTTCGGTGCTCCTAGGTCCCTCCCTCCTGTCAAGTGCCCCACAGCAAGCCGCTTGTGATGGGGACACCCAAGCTGAGCCGTTGCTCCCTGTGTCTATTCAGACACGGAGCCCCGTTTCCGCCCCACACCCTATCTCTCCTGATTGGCTAACTGACTTTGATTGTTGCCACTGCTGTGTCTCAGCCAATCAGGAGGGAGAGTCTAGAACGGCACTTGTGGGCAGCGCTGGATAGAGATGGGGCTCAGGTAAGTATTAGGGGGGGCTGAGGGGTGCTGCTACACACATAAAGCACCTTCTGCCTTTGCAACCACTTTAAAAGCACACAAAATTTTGCCATACTTTTTAACAAGTTTCATCCAGTGATTGAATGTACAAAGAATTTTTCACACAATTGCGTGTATGAGTATTCATATGAAAGTTCATAAAAAAAATGTGTTAGTGTATGACCAGCTTTAGTCCTTAAATGAATCCCTGTATAGCCCCATAGGTCCTATGTGCAGGCAGTATATGGAACCTCAACATTTTCCCTAGTCTAGATTAAACCCTCCACCCCCCCCCCCATCAAATTGGCCTTCAAGTTGAGTCAATTTGAGCAGAAGTTAGGCCCTCGTGTGCTGCATAGGGTGCCTCCAAGGGCTTCCACAGTGATTGAAATGAGGAAAATACAGGTGTTTGCATACACCACAATGTGCTGTAATTCACCATAATGTAAATATAAACTTTTGTCACTTTTTCCTTTTATATTTGCCATAATTTTTGAGTGTAATACGTTTACAGAAAGTGCAGTTTTTGTTCTGTACATTACCTGATTTGCTGCCACCTTGATCTCCTTGATCCTTTGACTGTCCACCTTGATCTCCTAATGTGGAATGGCAGAATGTTAACCATTAGGTAAGACCAAGAACTGTAACTATATCAAATTCTCTATGAAACAGTGGGGTTGATTTACTTTGCCAGGGAATTTTGATTTTGCAAGGGAATGTTCCCTGAGCTTAGCGAATGAGGTGAAAATTCACATTGCAAAGAATACCCAGTTGTGTGGAAGGAGAAAAAAAAATTAAATTTCTTGTTTACACATTATTGGATGGTGGAAGTCAGCAGAGTATTATCTCATTTACTAAGTTAAGGGAAAATTTACTTGCAAAGTGAACAGCCAATTTACCTTTAGTAAACCAACCCCAATATATGATACAATTAGAGTTAAAGTGATACCATTTATTGGTTAACTCGAAAAATGAAAGAAGGCATGATACTGGTATTATGCTTTTTGTCATGAAAAAATGATCGGTCTATGTAATAGCAGTTTCAGATGTCTTACGTATTTCTAGTAACAAGATTAAAAGACTCTAGTAGCATTGAACCCATTAGTATTATCATCATATTAATATAATTTAATCACTTTTGTAGAGAAGAAATTGCTGTGGTACATGAACTAACTTTGGCAGCATGGCATGTCTCTTAACTAGCTAATATCTAAGATGGCACTGATGTGGCTTTGGTAACATGGCATTGCTGTCATTTAAAGTAGTTCAGTTCATAGCACTTACAAATATATGAGTAAAACCCCTTTCACACTGCAGCCATCCAAGCGTTAGCAGTAAAGCACTGCTCGTTCTAGCTTTGCCGCCGCTATTCGGGCGGCAGCGCCGGCACACGGTGCTTCCAAAGTGGTGTTCAGAAGTGCTGCCCATTCATTTCAATGGGCAGGGGGGGTGCAGGAGCGGTGTATAAAGCGCCTGAAAAACTGTCCCAGTGTGAAAGGGGTCTAAGGGATATGCTTGTGTCAAAATACCTCTTATTTGGAACCCTGGTTGAGAAACCCTGGTCTATAGACATTTGATGACTGTCTCTTTCTGGTTGTTTGTGGCTTGATCAAGGCACAATATAATGCCTATAAAACACCTGAAAGACGCTGCTTGGTAAAATATATCTTAACCCCCCCCCCCCAAAAAGAGTGTATTATATTACAGCTTACCAGTCCTTAGACATGGTGACTGCATTAGTTTACCTTTTACAGGCTTTTTCCCCTTTATTTTTATCTGGCATTCTGCCAATAATACATCTGTTCTAGGGTGACAACTCTCACTTGCTTTACCGTATGAATGGAAAGCAGCATTGTCACCCCATAGAACAGCACTAGAAACACTTCCCCTCCTCTTCTCTTCTCCATAACAGAGGGAAGGGTTCTGTATTCCTCAAAAAATGCTGGGAACATTGTAACTGATAAGAATGCAGGACAGGCATACAACACAGGAAGCTGAAAAGCACTTTTAATTGGATATTTACCAGACAAAATGAAGAGAAGTTTTATGTTAGGGTTCACAAACATTTTAGGCTCTTCAAATGAAATAGTGCGCAGACTGGTTAGAAAACCTTGTTTGATTGCTAATTTTTTCCCTAATAAGCTTAAACCAGATATGTCTTCAGCTCCTCAACACCACCACTCCATAGGCTAAATGGAAACGGTCATCCGAAGTAACCATTTGTATTAAGGAATCCACCAGAAGCTAGGGATGCAAACTGTGCATGTTGCTCTTTAGGATGGCCATACATTAATTGCTTTTTTCAGTCAGCCAGTGAGCTGATTGAATAAAAACTAACAGATTCCCCAACCACACAAGCGAGATGGATGGAGGACTCCTACCCACTTTGCCATTGTATACTGACAACGGGTCTCCTTTGCTGTTAGAATACAATGATCAGTGCTGATTGATAAATGTTTTACAGCATTCCCATTTGACAGAAATCATACATGGTCCCTGCTGAACTGGCTGAATTTTGATCCATCTATGGACAACTTTACTTTCTATGTCCATCATAAAGGGCTCTCTGCTGTTGGGACAATTGGATTTATTTCATGGTAAATGTTCACATACATGTCATGACCAGGCCTTCTACAGGCAGCTGCAGACCTCACATGTTGCTTGTGAGGAAAGAATGTCACCTAGTTGGTGAAGTTTTTGAAGAATTTCAAACACTGTGGCTTTTTTGATTGTAAATTTACATGAGATAAACTGGCTTTTATCCAGACAAGCACCAAATTATGATTTATACATATATTAGTTGTCCCTGACTTTTTCTATTCCTGTATAATGTCCATTGTACTGATCTAATTTTTTTGTACCTATCAGGAGGGTTCTCATTAGTGGATGATTCTTGATTATCAAAAAAAGACTTAGGCTTTGGTATTCACTCAACATTCTTTTTTAGCTAACAGTTAAAACAGAAGTGCAGTACGATGGTAAATGTGTAGATGGTGGTATCATGTGAATAATTACCCAAAGTCTTACCTGATTTACCACCACCACAGGAACTTTTATCTTGTCCCCATGCAGAGCCACCTCCTGAAAAAATAACAGGATTAACTACCTGAAACCACATATTTTGTTCTGTAGATATGATTTAAAGTAAGATAAAAAGTCCAATTTAATATTTAATTCCCATCATCGCTGCGTGCAAGCATTTTGTAAGTGAAAAATGAATTAAAAAAAAAAGATGAAGACTGTTTTCACCTGAGATTTATCAGACTATACCTACAAGTTAGTTAATAGGCCTCGTTGTCCTGCAAAAGGTTCACTTTAATATTAATATGAATATTTGTTTTGTGAATTTGTTTGCCTTTATAGAATTACAATTTTGCAGTGTTAAAACTAGGCGATTTGCCAATAAATTAAGTTACAGAGGCCTAGCATAGAATGAAAACATTTTATACAAAATGATACTAGAAATGCAAAATAATTGAAATCATAGTTGTACAGTATATGCTAATTTCACACAGAATTTACACATAGACATTTTCTCTCAGCATATCTTGTTGATGTAAAACCTATCCAAGCATTTACCTGCTTTGCCTCCTACGTAGGAACCCTGATCTTGGCCTTGTCCGGCTCCACCACCTTAATTGAATTTGTAGGAGATGGGTTACTTTATCATCTAGAGCACTTTATACAATTTACATACTTTCATAAAGAATTGATCACAGTCTATAGACATTTGATGACTGTCTCTTTCTGGTTGTTTGCGGCTTGATCAAGCCACAATACAATGAATATAAAACACATGAAAGACGCTGCTTGTTAAAATATATCTTATCCCCCCCCCCCCCCAAAAGAGTGTATTATATTGCAGCTTATCAGTCCTTAGACATGGTGACTGTATTAGTTTACCTTTTACAGGCTTTTTTCCTCTTTATTTTTATCTGGCGTTCTGGCAATAATACACTTCCTGTTCTAGGGTGACAACTCTCACTTACTGTACTGTATGAATGGAAAGTAGCATTGCCACCATAGGACAGCACTAGAAACACTTCCCCTCCTCTTATCATCTCCATAACAGAGGGAAGGGTTCTGTATTCCTCAGAAAATGCTGAGAACATTGTAACTGATAAGAATGCAGGACAGACATACAACACAGGAAGCTGACAAGATCCATGGCAGGATCACTAGGTATTTTTTGCACTTACCAAACAGATATAACTAAGTGCTTTTAATGGGATATTTACCACACAAAAAGAAGAGAAGTTTTATGTTAGGGTTCACAAACATTTTAGGCTCATCAAGTAAAATAATGGGCAGACTGGTTAGAAAACCTTGTTTGATTGGTCATTTTTTCCCTGATAAGCTTAAACCAGATATGTCTTCAGCTCCTCAACACCACCACTCCATAGGCTAAATGAAAATGGTCATCCGAAGTAACCATTTGTATTAAGGAATCCACCAGAAGCTAGGGATGCAAGGAGTTAGTCAAACTGTGCATGTTGCTCTTTAGGCTGGCCATAAATGACTTGATTTTTTCACTCAGCCAGTGGACTTATTGAATAAAAGCAAACAGATTCCCCCTTCCACACAAGAGAGGTGGATGGAGGACTCCTCCCCACTGTGCCATTGTATTCTGACAGTGGGTCTCCTTTGCTGTCAGAATACAATGATCAGCGCTGATTGATGAAAGATTTACAGCATTCCAATGCAACAGAAATCATACATGGTCTTTGCTGAACCGGCTGAATTTTGATCCATCTATGGACAATTTTACTTTCTATGTCCATCTTAAAAGGCTCTCTACTGTTGGGGCAATTAGATTTATTTCATGTTAACTGTTGTGGGCTTCTTATCTTTTAAAAGTGCACATACATGTCATGACCAGGCCATCTCAAGGCAGCTGAAGACCTCACATGTTGCTTGTGAGGAAAGGATATCAACTAGTTGGTGAGGTTTTTGAAGAATTTCCAACAATGTGTTTTTTCTGATTGCAAATTTACATGAGATAAACTGGATTTTATCCAGACAAGCTTCAAATTATGATATATACATATATCAGTTGCCGCTGGATTTTTATATTCTTGTCTAATGTCCATTGTACTGATCTAATTTTTTTGTACCTATCAGGAGAGTTCTCATTAGTGGATGATTCATGATTATCAAAAATGGAATTAGGCTTTGGTATTCACTGAACATTCTTTTGAAACTGACAGTTAAAACAGAAGTGCAGTACGATGGTAAATGTGTAGATGGTGGTATCACGTGAATAATTACCCAAAGTCTTACCTGATTTACCACCACCACAGGAACCTTTATCTTCTCCCAACCCAGAGCCGCCTCCTGAAAAAAATAACAGGATTAACTACCTGAAACCACATATTTTGTTCTGTAGATATGATTTAAAGTAAAATAAAAAGTCCAATTTAATATTTAATTCCTATCACAGCTGCATGCAAGCATTTTGTAAGTGAAAAATGAATAAAAAAAAAAGATGAAGACTGTTTTCCCCTGAGATTTATCAGACTATACCTACAAGTTAGTTAATAGGCCTCATTGTCCTGCAAACAGTTCATTTTAATATTAATATGCATATTTGTTTTGTGGACAGTGGACTGATTGAATAAAAGCAAACATATTCCCCCATCCACACAGGCAAGGTGGGTGGAGGACTCCTCTCTACTGTGCCATTGTATTCTTACAGAGGGTCTCCTTTGCTGTTAGAATGCAATGATCAGCGCTGATTGATAAAAGTTTTACAGCATTCCCATGATACAGAAATCATACATGGTCCCGACTGAACTGGCTGATTTTGATCCATCTATAGACAACTTTACTTTCTATGTCTATCTTAAAGGGATCTCTACTGTTGGGGCAATTGGATTTATTTCATGTTAACTGTTCTGGGCTTCTTATCTATTGAAAGTGCACATACATGTCATGACCAGGCCTTCTCAAGGCAGCTGAAGACCTCCCATGTTGCTTGTGAGGAAAGAATAACAACTAGTTTGTGAAGTTTTTGAAGAATTTCCAACAATGTGGCTTTTCTGACTGTAAATTTACATGAGATAAACTAACTTTTATCCAGACAAGCACCAAATTATGATATATATATATATTAATTGTCGCTGGATTTTTCTACTCTTGTATAATGTCCATTGTACTGATCTACTTTTTTGGACCTATCAGGAGAGTTCTCATTAGAGGATGATTCATGATTATCAAAAAAAGGACTTAGGCTTTGGTATTCACTCAACATTCTTTTGTAACTGACAGTTAAAACAGAAGTGCAGTACGGTGGTAAATGTGTAGATGGTGGTATCATGTGAATAATTACCCAAAGTCTTACCTAATTTACCACCACCACCGGAGCTTTTATCTTGTCCCCATGCAGAGCCACCTCCTGAAAAAATAACAGGATTAACTACCTAAAACCACATATTTTGTTCTGTAGATATGATTTAAAGTAAAATAAAAAGTCCAATGTAATATTTAATTCCTATAATCGCTGCATACAAGCATTTTGTAAGTGAAAAATGAATAAAAAAAAAAGATGAAGACTGTTTTCCCCTGAAATTTACCAGACTATACCTACAAGTTAGTTAATAGGCCTCATTGTCCTGCAAAAGGTTCACTTTAATATTAATATGAATATTTGTTTTGTGAATTTGTTTGCCTTTATAGAATTACAATTTTGCAGTGTTAAAACTAGGCGATTTGCCAATAAATTAAGTTACAGAGGCCTAGCATAGAATGAAAACATTTTATACAAAATGATACTAGAAATGCAAAATAATTGAAATCATAGTTGTACAGTATATGCTAATTTCACACAGAATTTACACATAGACATTTTCTCTCAGCATATCTTGTTGATGTAAAACCTATCCAAGCATTTACCTGCTTTGCCTCCTACGTAGGAACCCTGATCTTGGCCTTGTCCGGCTCCACCACCTTAATTGAATTTGTAGGAGATGGGTTACTTTATAATCTAGAGCACTTCATACAATTTACATAGTTTCATAAAGAATTGATCAGAGTCTATAGATATTTGATGACTGTCTCTAGTTGTTTGCGGCTTGATTAAGCCACAATATAATGCCTATAAAACACCTGGAAGACACTGCTTGTTAAAATATATCTTAACCCCCCCCAAAAAGAGTGTATTATATTGCAGCTTACCAATCCTTAGATATTGTGACTGCATTTGTTTACCTTTTACAGGCCTTTTTCCTCTTTATTTCTATCTGGCGTTCTGCCATTAATACACTTCCTATTCTAGGGTGACAACTCTCACTTACTGCACTGTATGAATGGAAAGCAGAATTTTCACCCCATAGAACAGCACTAGAAACACTTCCCCTCCTCTTATCTTCTCCATAACAGAGGGAATGGTTCTGTATTCCTCAGAAAATGCTGAGAACATTGTAACTGATAAGAATGCAGGACAGGCATACAACACTGGAAGCTGACAAGATTTGTGGCAGAATTACCAGGTATTTTTTGCACTTACCAAACAGATACAACTAAGTGCTTTTAATGGGACATTTATTAGACAAAAAGAAGGGAAGATTTATGTTAGGGGTCACAAATATTTTAGGCTCATCAAATGAAATAGTAAGCAGACTGGTTAGAAAACCTTGTTTGATTGCTATTTTTTTCCCTGATAAGCTTAAACCAGAGATATGCCTTCAGCTCCTCAACACCACCACTCCATAGGCTAAATGGAAACGGTCATCTGAGGTAACCATTTGCATTAAGGAATCCACCGGAAGCTAGGGATGCAAGGAGTTAGTCAAACTGTGCATGTTGCTCTTTAGGCTGGCCATAAATGACTTGATTTTTTCACCCAGCCAGTGGACTAATTGAATAAAAGCAAACAGATTCCCCCATCCACACAAGAGAGGTGGATAGAGGACTCCTGCCCACTCTGCCATTGTATTCTGACAGAGGGTCTACTTTGTTGTCAGAATACAATGATCAGCACTGATTGATAAAAGTTTTACAGCATTCCCATTCAGCAGAAGTCATACATGGCCCCCACTGAACCGGCTGATTTTTGATCCATCTATGAAAAGCTTTTTTCTATGTCCATCTTAAAGGGCTCTCTACTGATGTTGCACTTGGATTTATTTGATGTTAACTATTCTGGGCTTCTTATCTTTTAAAAGCGCACATACATGTCATGACCAGGCTTTCTCAAGGCAGCTGCAGACCTCACATGTTGCTTGTGAGGAAAGAATGTCACCTAGTTGGTGACATTTTTGAAGAATTTCCAACACTGTGGCTTTTCTGATTGTAAATTTACATGAGATAAACTGGCTTTTATCCAGACAAGCACCAAATTATGATATATACATATATTAGTTGCCACTGGATTTTTCTATTCTTGTATAATGTCCATTGTACTGATCTCATTTTTTGTACCTATCAGGAGAATTTTCATTAGTAGATGATTCATGATTATCAAAAAAAATGGAATTAGGCTTTGGTATTCACTCAACATTCTTTTGTAACTGGAAGCGCAGTATGGTGGTAAATGTGTAGAGGGTGGTATCATGTGAATAATTACCCAAAGTCTTACCTAATTTACCACCACCAGAAGAACTTTTATCCTGTCCCCATGCAGATCCACCTCCTGCATTAAAAATAACAAACAGAAGGATGAACTATTTGAAACATTCATGTTGTCTCAAATTTTAACTCATACATAGTAAAATACCAAGTTATTGTTTAATCCCTATCAACTGTCATGCATGTATGCATTTTGTAAACTAAAAAAATATTTCTAAAAAACGATTGAGGCGCTGATCTTGTGAGGTTCATGCACAAACTTAATTTATTTTATTTTGCTGATTTTTTTTTTTACCTTCTAGAACAGGGATCTCCAACTATGGCCCTCCAGCTGTTGTGGAACTACACATCCCATGAGGCATTGTAAAACTCTGACATTCACAGACATGAATAGGCATGATAGGAATTGTAGTTCCTGAACAACTGGAGGGCCATAGTTTGGAGACCCCTGTTCTAGAAGTATCTCACTGCAGTAGTAAACTGGGACATATACCAATAACACAGTTTACCAAAGCTCAATAAAAAATAATATATATATATATATATATACATACTGTTATATACATTTTATTTATTATTATATGCCATGCATGAAATATAATATAAATCATTACTACATATTTATGTGTCCATTTAATATTTACAAAGCAAATCAGTCATTCTATGTTTTATCATACATGATTCATACCCAGTTGATTCCTCTCTGCATATCCCAACCAAGTATTTACCTATTTTGCCTCCTCCCTGGCCTTGGTCTTGGTCTTGGCCTTGTCCACATCCTCCACCTTAAAGAAAAGAGTAGGAGATGGATTACTATATAATCTCGAGTACAGCAGAAAATTCACATGGTTTCAGAGATAACTGATCAAAGTCTATTCTTTACAACCTTAAAGGTATCTATAGACTTATTAGATGACCATCTCCATCTAGCTTTATTGGTTGGATCAAGTCATGATCTAACGTCTATGGTCTGAAATACATACTTTTCCTGCCAAGTCATGTATGGGGAATTTGTGTAAAACTGGATAGGAAACCCTGTACAATTGCTATTGTTTTTCTGGATAAACTGGTGCAAGCGATGTCTGCAGTTCATCCTTTCCATAGGCTAAAACAGATAGAAACATAGAAACATAGAAAAGTGACGGCAGAAAAAGACTGAGTAGTCCATCAAGTCTGCCCCTTTTTATTTTTATTTTTTTATTTTTTTTTACATTAACCTTGTTGTCTGACTATGGATTTATGTTTATCCCAAGCATGTTTGAAGCCATTTACTGTTGACTGTCTCACAACCTCTGTTGGTAGCTTATTCCAATCATCAACCACCCTTTCAGTAAAATAATACTTTCTAAGATTAGTTTTGAACTTCCCCCCAGTTAGTTTGAGGTCATGTCCCCGTGTTCTTGATTTTGGTTTCATATTGAAAAGACTGCCCTCCTGAACCTTATTCACCCCCTTGAGGTATTTAAAGGTTTCAATCATGTCTCCCCTCTCCCTTCTTTCCTCCAGACTGTACATATTAAGTTCCTGAAGTCGCTCTTGATATGTTTTATCCCCCAGACCTTTCACCATTTTTGTTACCCGTCTCTGAACTCGTTCTATTTTATCAATATCTTTTTGTAAGTGAGGTCTCCAGAACTGGACACAGTATTCTAAGTGAGGTCTCACTAAAGATCTATATAGAGGAATCAGAACCTCCTTCCTCCTGCTGGTGATCCCTCTACTGATACATCCCAGAATTCTATTTGCTTTTCCCACTGCCTGGTTACACTGTTTGCTCATTTTGCTCAGATAGTATTGCCCAAGATGGCCACTTGCATTTAGGACTTTACTAAAAGATGCAGATGCCCGGGGATGGTCTAATCATATCTTCATTAAACAATAGAAATACTTTTCTTTTTTATTTCCTTACTTGGCTCAATAAATCAGTGAATCTGTATGTGGGTGGTTATGGACCCATTTTAAATGAGGATGGTTAAAGCATATCTAAAATGTTTATTTCAATAGAATATAGAATGTTTAAAACATCTATCTATCTATCTATCTATCTATCTATCTATCTATCTATCTATCTATCTATCTATCTATCTATCTATCTATCTACCTATCTATCTATCTTTGCTTTCTGTGTCCTGTTGGGAAGATTTATCTTTATTTAGCATCCTAGAGATATAATATCAAGTGAAAGGAAATCTCCTTAAAGTGAGGAAACATTCCCTCTTAGATAACTCGAATAGGCATGGTATTAAAGCAGTTGTATACCCCTGTTTGTCATTTTTACCTACAGGTAAGCCTATAATAAGGCTTACCTGTAGGTAAAATGAATATCTCCTAAACCTGTATGGACGAGAGTGACGTCTCACGAACCCGGAAGGAAGCCCCGAGGGAAGATGTCAGCTCTCTCTGCAGGGACCGAGCCGCCAGGTTTTATCTTCAATCTGAGGTAAGTATTTCATAGTGAGCTAATATGCGGTGCATACTAGCTCATTATGCCTTTGCCTTACAGGTTTTTTTTTGTACGCGTATACAACCGCTTTAAACTCTTTTTGTGTTCTGATGACACAAACATTTAGATTTTAGATTTTCCTTCAATTTATGTGCTTGTGACCATTGTCCTAGAAAGGAGGAATCTCCCCAGAAGGCACAGAAATTACAATAAAAACCGGCCAGATTACAATCTAGCAACCTTGTGACATGATGTATGTTGAAAACAAACAGTTTTGTACATTGTAAGATCAAATTTACATTTTGTGTATAGTAACATTTAGTAAGTTGCCAACATTTAGGCATCAGATTCAAGAGATGTTATTTCACTGTTAACTGTCTTGCCTGCTCCACCATGGCTCTGATCTTGAAAAATGTCCTGCAGCAAAATCTATCTATTAACATATGCACTGTTACTGTACTAATTACACTGACAGGGAAGGGGTTAACACCAGAGGTGATCAAAGGGCTATGTGTGTCCCTAGGGGGTGCTTGCTTACTGCGTGGGGGATGGACTCACTGGATGAACACAGAGAACAGTGTTCCTGCTTAGACAAACTCAGTGCGTATCTCCCTCTAAGTTCCCCTGACACAAATTGTTAGCTAATGTTGGAGAACTTGTCAGAAGTGACTCATGCTGATAATAGAGGAACGAAGCACCAGAGAGAAACGACACTTAGAGCTTTGGAGAGAGACAAGTAAACAGTACAGATATATGTGCTTAGTTCAAATTTCATGACTGGGGTTTCCAACCACTTTAAAGTGACACTAAAGTTGATATGAAAGTTGAACTCAGAGAAGATTTTTAACCACTTGCCGCCCACCCTCCATCAAATGATCGTGACGTGCCGTGTTGCTAGGACACGCGTGACCACGATCTGTGTAAAGAGCTGCTAACATGGCTCTTTAACCATGTGATCAGCTCTGTCCAATCACAGCCGGTCACATGTAATTACAGGAAGTGCTGGTAATCGGCGCTCCTCGCCTCTGACGAGCATGTGGTGAGGAGAGCTGATCAGCGGCATCTCCTCATAGGGGAGAACAGTGCATGTAATGAGGGCACTGATCATCAGTGCCCTGATTACAAAAAAGCACAAGCCATGCCCACCAGTGCCAGCAATCCATGCCCACCAGTGCCAACAATCAGTGCCCACCAGTGCCAGTAATCAGTGCCGGCTTTCAGTGCCCATCAGTGCCACCGATAAGTGCTGCCCATCAATGCCTATCAGTGCCACCCATCAATGCCCATCAGTGCCACCCATCAATGCCCATCAGTGCTGCCCATCAGTGCCCACCAGTGCAGCCTATCAGTTCCCATCAGTGCCACCTATCAGTGCCACCAATCAGTGCTCATCAGTACCACATATCAGTGCCCATAAGTGTGGCATATTAGTGCCTCCTCATCATTGCCACCTAATCAGTGCCCATAAGTGCCACCTCATCAGTGCCCATCAGTGCAGCCTATCAGTGCGCATCAGGGCAGCCTCATCAGCGCACATCAGTGAAGGAGAAAATTACTTATTTACACAATTTACTGACAGAAACTAAGAAAAACTTTTTTCTTTCAAAATTTCCGGTCTTTATTTTTTTTTTTAGTAAAAAAATAAAAAACCCAGTGGTGATCAAATACCGCCAAAAGAAAGCTCTATTTGTGGGAACAAAATGATAAAAATGTCATTTGGGTACAGTGTTGCATGACCGCACAATTGTCATTCAAATTGTGAGAGTGATGAAGGCTGAAAAATGGCCTGGATAGGAAGGGGGGAAATGCCTGGTATTGAGGTGGTTAAAAAACATTCATGAAGTTACATTTTTATTTAGAAATCACCAGCCTAAACTTTTATTGTGTCTTGTGTTATTGTCCACCAGAACAGGAAGCGACAGTGCTTGAAAATTGTGACAAAGCAGCTGGCCCCTGTTCAAAGAGAAGGGAAAGATTGCCTGATCTTCAAAATTGTGTTTTACTGTTGTCTCTGTCACTATTGACAAGATCGCCTTACTATAATTGTGTCACTTGGACAGATAGTGGAGGTAAAGACTGTAATGTAATTCTATTACTATTCTAATATTCTAATACTATTAATTTATAGTATACTACCATACATTAGATTCAGAAGGTTTAATGAGGTTACTAAAAGTTCAGGATTATGCAGCATTATCCACTTCACCCCCAGAAGGATTTCCCCCCTTGCTGACCAGAGTACTTTTTGCAATTCGACACTGCTTCGCTTTAACTAACAATTGCACAGTCGTGCGACGATGTACCCAAACAAAATTGACGTCTTTTTTCCCACAAATAGAGCTTTCTTTTGGTGGTATTTGATTACCTCTGCGGTTTTTATTTTTTACGTTATTAACAAAAAAAGCAACAATTTTGAAAAAAAAACAATATTTTTTACTTTTTTGCTATAATACATATCCAAAAAAAATATATAAAAAAACAAATGTATTCATTGGTTTAGGCCAATATGCTACATATTTTTGGTTAAAAAATCACAATAAGCATATATTGATTGGTTTGTGCAAAAGTTATAGCGTCTACAAAATATGAGAATTAATTTATAGCATTTTTATTTATTTATTTTTTAATGGCGGTGATATGCAATTTTTATTGGGACTGCGATATTGCGGCAGATATGTCGGACACTTTTGACACTTTTTTGGGACCACTGACATTTATACAGTGATCAGAGCTAAAAATAGCCACTGATTACTGTATAAATGTCATTGGCAGGGAAGGGGTTAACACTAGGGGGCGATCAAATGGTTTAATGTGTTCCCTGTCAGTGTGTTCTAACTGAGTGGGGGCTGGGATTACAGGGGGAGGAGAGAGATCGCTGCTCCCATATACTGTGAACATACGATCACTCTCCTCTCCCCTGTCAGAATGGGGGTCCTCTTGTTTACGTTCACGGATCCCCGTTCTGTCACTGCGACATCGAGACCACCCCACCCACTGATTGGCTCCCCCCACTAGACAGTGAGCACGCCTCCGGCGGTGAGCGCGCGCCCACAATACACACTCCCACGCCAGCCATCAGGTGATGGTGATTTGCACAGGAGAGGCATGTTGGCACCGTCAATCCATGGCAGGCAGTCGGCAAATGGTTAAAAAGTATATTGGCTGAGGAATTTGGACTCATTCGGACCAATTTTACCAAACTGTGGTGAATGGTATAAACGAGGGTTCTTCCAAAAGTTTCTGCACTTTTTTAAACTAAGTTGTATTTATAAAATGTTTTAAAGACCCCTCATATTTTATTTCTAGAACACACATTGGTGGGGTTTTTCCAAAAAAAGCCTCATATTCAACTGACTGACAATTGCACTCATTACACACTATTTATGATCTGTTTTGCATATATTGGTTAAGTAGTTGTTCTGTTACCTCCTTGAGAGCCCTGATCTTGGAACTGTTGTCCGGCACCACCAGCTATTTCAGATATATAAAATATAAGTGTTAATGCAAGCAAATTATTGCTGTTTTTTAATGCTGTTTAAACCTTAAACAAGGTATATCAAACTCAGATGAAACAGTGGGCTTGAATCTAAAGGACAGAATCTTCCAGGGGAATGCATATCTACTACGAGCCCTTTACGTGTGGTTAAAGCTGCCCATACCTTAGTCATTTATTTTTCTTCAACCCAATTCCTCCATTCACACATTCTAAGTGTATGGGGGAATCCTCTCTGCTGTGTCGGTATTCTGACAGCAGGGAGACTCCCCCAACATCAAAATCCAATGATCACCACTTCCGTGCTGATCATGCAGACATTTTCTAACAGGCTGGTGGACACAGTAGATTGATTTCCTTCAACCACAATGCCCATACAAGGATCAAAATTTGGCTGGTTCAGCAGGAACTGGCTGGAATTCAATCCATGTATGGTTGGCTTAAAGTGATATTAAAGTCTTTTTTTGTTTAAAAATAACAAACATGTTATACTTTCCTGCTCTGTGCAGTGGTTTTGCACGCAGCAGCTCAGATCCTCCTCTTCTCAGGTCCCCCGCCGATGCTCCTGGCCCCTCCCTCCTGCCCCACAGCAAGCAGCTTACTATGGGGGCACCAGAGCCGAGCCACTGCTCTGTGTGTCCATTCAGACATGGAGCAGTGGCTCATACCCACCCCCTCTCTCTCCTCATTGGCTCACTTAACAGCAGATGGAGCCAATGGCGCCCGATGTGTGTCTCAGCCAATTAGGAAGGAGAGTCTTGGACAGCCGAGTCTCTTGTGAGACATTGCTGGATCAAGATGGGGCTCAGGTACTGTAAGTATTAGGAAGGCTGAGGGGGGCTGCTGCACACATTAACAAAGTTGCTAGGACATATTGCTTATGTTTTGCTCCCCTACCCCCCTTCCACAGCTTCACCCCACCTAAGAAAAACAGCTGAGAGTAGCTACACAATAGATAGCAGACATGGCTATCAAAATTCAGCCACTCCTATGTAAAATTTCACTTGCAGGTAGTCTGCAAGAGTCATCGAGTAATATAGAATAATGAATGTATTGTTGCATAGTAGTTAATAAAATCCAAGATTGCAGTGCTAAAAAGTTCATATTCAAAGTCCATAAAGAGGTCTGCAGAATGAGAGGATCCCAACACCGGCTTGTGTACAGAAAGATGAAAAATCACACCGCAACACCGCGCCCAGCAAGTCTCCTTACCAGATAGTGATAACAAGTAAGCATATGGGTACAGATCTTTCTCCAATCCACTCAAATATCGTCAGGCCAGCCAATATGAAATAAATCTCCAATGCAGGAACACCAGGCATGGATACTTCTCTCCTTTTGCACTCAACCATAAGTCAGCATTTTTAAAAGAGAAGGAGGCCAATAGTGAAGCCCGTAGGTGCTTATCGAATGTTTTATTAAAAGTTCTACTTACATTGAGATGATAAAAAACAAGCTTGTTTGTATAAGGTGAAACTGCAGTTCAAAAAGCCTGCTGGATATGGAATAGCATCAACTGACGCGTTTCATCCAATGAGATTTCGTCAAAATATGAACTTTTTAGCGCTGCAATCTTGGATTTTATTGAATATTAGTTGTTGATTAGCAACCTATTGCTAGCTGTTTATTTTACTGTATTTAGCAGGGATATTACACTCCCCTTTGGTTACATAGTAGTTACTTTTTCATTTATATTTAGATTAACAGTATGACCTTTGCTCTGCACATGATATCCTTCAGAAAAAAACTTTACAAGAAAAAAAAAAAACTTTTTTAAAGTGTACTCCTATATAACCACCTTTTAACCCTTGGTTAACCCTAATCAGCGCTAATTAACTCCTTCTTCTCCTTTTCCCCTCAGCTGTTGTTTTTTTGCATTTTTTAATATTAAACCATTAATATTATACCATTAATATTTATTTTAATATTAACCAAAATATTATACCATTAATATTTAATTCCTTACAATAATTTTGTTTGCAATTATTTTCCAGTATTGCACAAGATGTGCAAAACATTGCCATGCTTTGTACCAGAAACATAATTTCCATTTCATTTTAAAAAGGACATATTATTGAATTAAATACATACTTTTTTACAGCAAAATGTATAGATTTTTTTGTTTTAATGAACACTGGTCAAAATAGAATTAGTTATTATATGCAGATTACATCAAAAATATAATAACTGTGTAATTCTTTTTAATGAAAACTATTAAAACACACATAAGCTTAATTTTCTGTGTGAGCAGCAGAATACATTTTTTTCAAAGAAAAACTCATAAGAATGTATTTACAGATAATATTTGTAGATCCCATTTTATGGGATTGCCTGCTAATATTGATTACATATTGGATTTGTCACCTCCATGTGAGCTTTGACTTTGTGACTGTTGTCCTGCTCCAGCTGTTTTAGATGTAGAAAAATTCTATGTTACTACAAGCAAGCTATAGCTACAGACATTTTTATATGTACATATCTCATACAATCAATATGGCCATGACCCTTTCTCATTTTATATATGTTACTTGCAGTATTGTATATCCCAAGTCATATTTCAAAAAATTGTTACATTTCCCAAACTGATTTGGCTCTGTTTTGCTTTATGGCCCTTTTTCATAAATGGATTACTAATGCTGGTACAGCATCATGATTAAGTTCTAGAGAGAGAAGTGCCTGGGTGACATGCAAGGTTTCCAGGCCTCTATGCTCTGCATTTAAGAGGGGGGGCATTGTAGATTGCCCTGGACTTGCCCTTTGTATGGAAATTTAGTATAACTGTAGCTTTTGCCGATTATGAACAGTTCCTATTTTGTTCATCCAATTTAGTATGTGCTTAACCAAATCAGCATTGGTTTTATTAAGCTCTTTAGACAGGCTGTGTTTTTGCCTACATTGATTTTACTGAGATAAGTACATTTTGTTACTATAAATGACCATAAATGCTTAGCTTCATTTTCTCAAATACTAGTTTTGGGCCACAAGCTTTTCACAATGTATTTTTGGATTTTAGTGTAAAACACACACACACATGTCGACCCTTAGAAGTTGATTTTTGACTTGTAAAATTCTAATATATATATTAAATGCTTAGAAAGTATTGATACTTACAGCCTTGGCATCCACCTTGCTGATCATCACTGCCCTGAGCCTGGCTCTGTTGACTTTGTCCTCCTTTCTTAGGTCCTGACATGACTATTCCTTGTTTGGCAAAGCTTAATTCCTACAAAAGCAGTGTAACAAATGTATTATGTCTTCTCTGTTAGAGAAGGTCCCTTATATACTGCTGCGTGGATGTACATGCTATTGGGTTGCTTTTCATTGGCTGCTCTGGGTTTAATTCCCTGTTCAAGTTTACAAGAATAATATGTATAATTTAATAATCATTTAATGCTGCAAGTATGTGCGTGTAGCTTCAATACAGGGTGTTCCCAATGCTTGAACTTTACTCAAGATGTTATAAAACACATAATGTGAGGCAGCTATATTATTTATTGAAGAGTCATGTAAACAACTGTTTTACAGCGCCTGACTTAGAATGTTATAAATCCTACTGCTGAATCTCAAATTTATTTTAGGATAATAATATTGTGTAGTATCATTGTAAAAATCTATGCAGCTATTTATGCAACGGTGTGACCTTTTTATTATTTTAACTGTATTTATGTATTCTAAATTTAGTTAAATAGGAAATGACAGTGGCCATTTCTTAAAGAGGGACTCCAGGTATGGATAATTTTACATATGCATGTACCATAGTTATGGGATTCCACTGGAAGCTCAGCTACTACAATGATCTCAATTAGCTTCTGGGTTCTATGCCAAGTAACTCTCACAGGATATGTCTGCCCACACACCAGGAAACCTAGGGAAGACGCCTAAAAATGTTTACAAATATACAGAAAATTGCCCTGGGACTTTATATGAGATGAGCACCATTTGCCACTAGCAACAAAGTAACAGGAGTAAACACAGTTCGAACAGTCTGAACTTGACATGATGTGCTTCCGCATGTGTGACGAAGGTGGTGGAAAAGGGAATCCCAGCCATGTCAGCCCTCCAATTTGTATCCCTGTCAGGGTCTGTCTGGCTCTGCTCCCAGCACCATGAAAGGATGGTGAGGCATGCTGGAGCTGGAAGCCTCAGACACCGATTGGGGGTGCGCATACGCAATGCAGACCTCGACCATCCATGCTGACACACTACACCCAAATGTCATGACACCACTGCCGCAGACATCAAGCGGAGGGTGTAGACACATGGCACCGATAAGCAGATGGTCCCACCCATCCCGGAGGGGCAGGGGGGACAGCAGGGGACATTAAAATCTCCCTGATTACATTTCGCAGCTCCCGAGCCAAACAAAACAGAGCTGCCACCTAGGGGGAACAGCAGAAAGTGTAGATCAAAAACCAAAATTAATTGGTCCTGTATATAAATTGTGCCACACATGCATTGCTACCATAACAACCATTATTGTGTTATACATTTTTCTTGTTTATTGTAGATACATCACACACGCATCCACCCCTGAGAAAGCGAGCTATGTCTCGTGAAATGCGTTGTGTTCACTAGATGCCTCTGCATACTGTTTGCTTTTTATATGTATCATTGCAAATTTGTACTATGATGTATTTTATTGGCTCAGCAATTGTTATGCTATCCATGTAAGTAAGATCATTTTTCAATAACTGTTCAAACTGTGCATAATCCTGTTACTTTGTTACTAGTGGCAAATGGTGCTCACCTCATATAAAGTCCCAGGGCGATTTTCTGTGTATATGTTGTATATAGGGATGGAGGTGTGTCACTGGTGACACCAGACCTTCCTCTCCTTTTTGTTCCCAAAAATGTTTAGGACTTTATTAAAGTAGATTTGTTTGATGTGTGTTTTACTTATAGGAAGGTGTAACTGAGAGATACCTCTCTACCTCAATTTGTCATTGGACTCTATCTTAGTGGCTTTGTCTATACTGCAGTAAACAACTAAAGGAAATACAAAAAGGAAGCATAGGGGTTCTAATCAACTGATATAAATCACCCTACTCTATGCTCCTAAATTCTAATAATGACTTCCATTCTTCCTGGACTTAAAAAAACACCCTGACTGCAATAAAACACAGACTCCTGAGCAAAATGAAAAGTGCTGTAATCAACGCATGGCAACGGCAACGCATGGTAATCAATCGCATTTTAAGCACTTATTTTGTTTTATACACCCCTGACTGACCTCTTTTTTTTGTGAAACATGTAGGGTGTTTGGGTGCAGTATCACCTTTAGAACTTTAGGTATGGTATTTTGGTTGGTGGGGAGGAGTTTTATTTTTAAGTTGTTCTCATGTCTCTTAGTTATTAGTGGTCAGTGTTTTATTGCAGTCAGGAGGTTTTTTTAAGTCCAGGAAGAATGGATTGAATTTAGGAGCATAGAGAAGGGTGATTTCTATCAGCTGATTAGAACCCATATGCTCCCTTTTTGTACTTCCTTTAGCTGTTTACTGCAGTATAGACAGAGCCACTAAGAGGAGATAGAGTCCAATGACAACTTGAGGTAGAGAGGTATCTCTCAGTTGCTCCTTCTTATAAGTACAAAAAATAAAAGGAAGATGTGGGACTTTTAAGGTGCTAATTAAATAGGTAAGTATCAATATCGGTTAAAACAATGTTTTTATTGGTACAAAACATAAAAACATTAATACAAACGATAATTGTCATTCCTGGGTCAGACTACAGGCTTCTTCAGACAAGACATTCACATATTAAATTCACAAAAAAACACAAACTCTGCATCATATGCCGGAAAAGTATGTACAACTACAAAAAAGTTACCACACAATAGCAGATTAATAGGTACACCTATTAATCTGCTATTGTGTGATAACTTTTTTGTAGTTGTACATACTTTTCCAGCATATAATGCAGAGTTTGTGTTTTTGTAAATTTAATATGTGAATATTTATTTATCCAATAGTCATTTTACAACTTCTCTTGTCTGAAGAAGCCTGTACGGCGAAACATGTCATAAAAGCGTGAACAAGTGCCTTGCAGTCTGACCCAGGAATGATGATTATCATTTGTATTAATGTTTTTATATTTTGTACCAATAAAAACATTGTTTTAACTGACATTGATACTTACCTGTTTAACCACTTGCCATCCGCCCACCGTCAAATGGCCCTTTAAGCCGGGATTGCGCGCGATCAGGCATGCGCATCCTGCTCTGTCGGTGGCGGTGTGTCTTCGGGACACACCAGGTCACCGACTGGGGTGAACAGCCATTGGTCATGGCTGTTTACCATGTGATCGGCCATGATGAAGTCACAGCTGATCACAAATGATATTGCCCCCATTCACACGGCGCATGCGCGCAATCGGGAGCATGCTGCGCATGCGCGTCGGTGGCGGCATGTTCCCAGGGAACACTGCCTGTCACCGACACTGGTATCAGCCGCCAGTCGGCGGCTGTTACCTTGTGATCGGCTGTGATCTACTCACAGCCGATCACATGTAATGTAAACAGAGCGGTAACTCACTGTTACTAGCTCTTCTCTCCTCACATAGCTTCCAGTGTGAGGAGAGAAGAGCTAGGATCAGTGTGTTACTGATCTGTAAAACACAAACACACACCTGTCACTTCACTCCTGCCCCCCGATGCACCTGTCACCCAACAGTCACCCCATCTGTCCCCATAAAGTGTACCTGTCATCATAAAGTGCACTTGTCATCAGACTGCCATCATAAAGTGCACCTGTCACCCATCACCCATCACTGACCTTGGCCTGTCACCCATCAGTGACTGTGGCGTGTCACCCGTCAGTGACCATGGCATGTCACCCCTCACCCATCAGTGACTGTGGCTTGTCACCTGACACCCATCAGTGACCGTGGTGTGTCATCTATCACCCATCAGTGACCGTGGTGTGTCAACCACCACACAACAGTGACCGTGGCCTGTCACCCATCACTGACCATGGTCTGTCACAGTCACTGACCTTGCCCGTCACCCATCAGTGACCACTGCTAGTCACCCATGGCCTGTCACCCATCACTAGAGTTGAGCAAACCCGGACTGTAAAGTTCGGGTCCGTACCAGACTTTAGGGTGTCCGTGTCCCGAACCCGAACCTGGACAATTGAGAAAAAGTCTGGGTACGGGTTCGGGGTTCGGGTATGTTTTTGCGCCTTTTTAATAGCTGCAGGGCAGCCAATCGACAAGTGTTTCACTCTTTTGCCCTTAGAAGTCATCACAGCCATGCCTACTAATGGCATGGCTGTGATTGGCCAGTACATCATGGGATCCAGCCTCGATATGAGCTGGAGTCATGTAGCGCTGCATGTCACATGCGCTCTCAGGCTAGAGTAGGGAGAGGATGCTGCCGCCGCTGTGAGGGATAGATTACCGTTATAAAATCATCTCATAATGGTATAGGGAGAGGGTTCTGCCGCCGCTGTGAGGGATAGATTAGCGTTATAAAATAATTTCATACTAGTATAGGGAGAGGTTCCTGCCACCACTGTGAGGGATAGATTAGCGTTATAAAATCATCTCATACTGGTATAGGGAGAGGTTCCTGCCACCGCTGTAAGGGATAGATTAGCGTTATAAAATCATCTCATACTAGTATAGGGAAAGGTTCCTGCCGCTGCTGTGAGGGACAGATTACCGTTATAAAATCATCTCATACTAGTATAGGGAGAGGTTCCTGCTGCTGATGTGAGGGACAGATTAGCGTTATAAGACCATCTCATACTAGTATAGGGAGAGGTTCCTGCTGCTGGTGTGAGGGACAGATTAGCGTTATAAGATCATCTCATTCTAGTATAGGGAAAGATTCCTGCCGCTGATGTGAGGGACAGATAAGAGTTATAAGATCATCTCATACTAGTATAGGGAGAGGTTCCTGCTGCTGCTGTGAGGGACAGATTACCGTTATAAAATCATCTCATACTAGTATAGGGAGAGGTTCCTGCTGCTGCAGTGAGGGACAAATTACCTTTATAAAATCATCTCATACTAGTATAGGGAGAGGTTCCTGCTGCTGCTGTGAGGGCAGATTACCATTATAAAATCATCTCATACTAGTATAGGGAGAGGTTCCTGCTGCTGCTGTGAGGGACAGATTACCGTTATAAAATCATCTCATACTAGTATAGGGAGAGGTTCCTGCTGCTGGTGTGAGGGACAGATTAGCCTTAGAAGATCATCTCATACTAGTATAGGGAGTGGTTCCTGCCAGTGGTGTGAGGGATAGATTAGCGTTATAAAATCATCTCATACTGGTATAGGGAGAGGTTGCTGCTGCTGGTGTGAGGGACAGATTATTGTTCTAAAATCATCTCATACTGGAGTAGGGAGAGGTTCCTGGTGATGCTGTGAGGGACAGATTAGTGTTCTAAAATCATCTCATACTGGAGTAGGGAGAGGTTCCTGGCAGTGCTGTGAGGGACAGATTATTGTTCTAAAATCATCTAATACTGGAGTAGGGAGAGGTTCCTGGTGGTGCTCTGAGGGACAGATTAGTGTTCTAAAATCATCTCTTACTGGTATAGGGAGAGGTTCCTGGTGGTGCTGTGAGGGACAGATTAGCGTTCTAAAATCATCTCATACTGGTGTAGGGAGAGGTTCCTGCAGCTGCTGTGAGGGACAGATTAGCGTTCTAAAATCATCTCATACTGGTGTAGGGAGAGGTTCCTGTTGCCGGTGTGAGGGACAGATTAGCATTATAAAATCATCTCATACTGGTATAGGGAGAGGTTCCTGCCACTGGTGTGAGGGACAGATAAGCGTTATAAGATCATCTCATACTAGTGTAGGGAGAGGTTCCTGCTGCTGCTGTGAGGGACAGATTACCGTTATAAAATCATCTCATACTAGTATAGGGAGAGGTTCCTGCTGCTGCTGTGTGGGACAAATTACCGTTATAAAATCATTTCATGCTAGTATAGGGAGAGGGTCCTCCTGCTGCTTTGAGGGACAGATTACCATTATAAAATCATCTCATACTAGTATAGGGAGAGGTTCTTGCTGCTGCTGTGAGGGACAGATTATCGTTATAAAATCATCTCATACTAGTATTGGGATAGGTTCCTGCTGCTGGTGTGAGGGACAGATTAGCGGAAGAAGATCATTTCATACTAGTATAGGGAGAGATTCCTGCCGCTGGTGTGAGGGATAGATTAGCGTTATAAAATCATCTCATACTGCTATAGAGAGAGGTTCCTGCTGCTGGTGTGAGGGACAGATTATCGTTCTAAAATCATCTCATACTGGAGTAGGGAGAGGTTCCTGGCGGTGCTCTGAGGGACAGATTAGTGTTCTAAAATCAACTCTTACTGGTATAGGGAGAGGTTCCTGGTGGTGCGGTGATGAACAGATTAGTGTTATAAAATCATCTCATACTGGTGTAGGGAGAGGTTCCTGCAGCTGCTGTGAGGGACATATTAGCGTTCTAAAATCATCTCATACTAGTGTAGGGAGAGGTTCCTGCTGCTGGTGTGAGGGACAGATTAGCATTATAAAATCATCTCATACTGGTATAGGGAGAGGTTCCTGCTGCTGGTGTGAGGGACAGATTACCGTTATACAATCATCTCATACTAGTATAGGGAGAGGTTCCTGCTGCTGATGTGAGGGACAGATTAGCGTTATAAAATCATCTCATACTTGTATAGGGAGAGGTTCTTGCTGCTGGTGTGAGGGACAGATTATCGTTCTAAAATCATCTCATATTGGAGTAGGGAGAGGTTCCTAGCGGTGCTGTGAGGGACAGAATAGTGTTCTAAAATCATCTCATACTGGAGTAGGGAGAGGTTCCTGGCGGTGCTGTGAGGGACAGATTATCGTTCTAAAATCATCTTATACTGGAGTAGGGAGAGGTTCCTGGCAGTGCTGTGAGGGATAGATCAATGTTCTAAAATCATCTCATACTGGAGTAGGGAGAAGTTCCTGGCGGTGCTGTGAGGGACAGATTAGCTTTCTAAAATCATCTCATACTGGTGTAGGGAGAGGTTGCGGCTGCTGGTGTGAGGGACAGATTAGCATTATAAAATCATCTCATACTAGTATAGGGAGAGGTTCCTGCTGCTGATGTGAGGGACAGATTACCGTTATAAAATCATCTCATACTGGAGTAGGGAGAGGTTCCTGGTGGTGCTGCGAGTGACAGATTAGTGTTCTAAAATCATCTCATACTGGAGTAGGGAGAGGTTCCTGGCGGTGCTGTGAGGGACAGATTATCGTTCTAAAATCATCTCATACTCGAGTAGGGAGAGGTTCCTGGCAGTGCTGTGAGGGACAGATTATCGTTCTAAAATATTCTCATACTGGAGGGAGAGGTTCCTGGCAGTGCTGTGAGGGGCAGATTATCGTTCTAAAATCATCTGGAGTAGGGAAAGGTTCCTGCTGCTGGTGTGAGCGGTGCATTTCTTGCACAAAAATAAAAAGTGTGTCTACATTGCTGGTTTCATTATTCTTTTCTATTTTTTTTATTATTATTAATAAATAGTGCTACATAGTACATTTGCACCTTGCTGTGATTTTCTTGCACACAATTAAAAATTGCGTCTAGATTGCTGGTTTAACAAATTATTTAAATTTGTGCTAAATAGTACATTTGTGTCCAGAATGAGGAGAGCGTCAGATAAGGGGTGTGGTCGAGGTGCTGCTGGTGCTGCTGGTGTTGGTGGTGTTGATGAAGCTCCTGTTGCAAGGAGAGGACGTAGTCGATCTATGCCAGCTACACACACAAGTGAAACACATTCGTCAGGTGCGAGTAGCCGACAGAACCTTCAATGTTATATGGTAGGCCCGAATGCCGCTCAACGAATGATGAGGCCAGAAACAAGTACAGGCGATAGTAGATTGGGTGGCTGACAATGCCTCCTGTTCCTTCACATTGTCTCCCACCCTGTCCCTTGCTGAAAGCTCAGAGTTGGCACCTGAGCCCCATGGCCATCTGTCTTTCACCTCAGCCCCTTGTAAATCAGCCAAGCAGTCTCCTCTGCTTTTTGATGACTCTGGTGGTGTGCTTTCCGTGGGGCATCCACATAGCCCTGCCCCAGAAGTGGAAGACATTGAGTGCACCGATGCCCAACCACTTCTGGTTCAGGATGAGGACATGGAAACACCACCGCAGCACGTCTCTGATGATGACGTAACACAGGTGCCAACTGCTGCGGCTTTCCACAGTGTGCAAACTGACAAGGAGGGCAGTGGTGAAGAGTGGGTGGAAGATGATGTGGAGAATGATGAGTTCCTAGACCCCACATGGAATGAAGGTCATGCGATTGACGTGTGCAGTTTGGAGGAAGAGGTGGTGGTCGCACAGAGGCACCAGCACAGCAAAAGAGGAAGCAGGTTGCAAAAGCTTTTTTCTAATTGGGGTAGCCCCCAAAATATTGAGACCTATTCAAAAAAACAAGTATACGAATGGCTGCGTGAATCCGGCCTAAATGTTTATTCTGCACAAGGTACAGACAAGTCTTGTGGGATCCATGCCTGGTTCATTTTAATAAAGGTTAGCTTGTCCACGTTGGCTGTGGACAAACGGCTGCGCTTGTCTGTGATAACGCCTCATGCCGTGCTAAACACACGTTCAGACAATACACTGGCTGCAGGGCAGGCCAGCACCTCCAAGGCATAAACGGCAAGCTCAGGCCATGTGGCCAATTTGGAGACCCAGAAGTT
>BLSH010102990.1:209872-226681 GCA_018402905.1 Glandirana rugosa
AACTTACACTAACATTTTACGTCGGACAGGCCTGAGGTCACCCCCCCCCAAAATATTGAGCACCAGCCGCCACTGGAGTCCGGACAGGCTGCATTTTACAATCACATTCAAAAATGTATTTAATCTTGTAAAAATATTATTAGAAATAATTTAAAAAATATTATTTTAACTGTTTACCATTTTAAAGCTAGAGAGAGAAAAAAATATTTTAATTACTATCCTATCAAGGACAAAGTATCCATTGGTCATATCAGAAACAATATAAAAACATGTACAGAAAAAAACTATTTTATATCATACTTTATTGGTTCAGTTGGTATCTATAAAATAATTTAGATCCCAATCCACATTCAGATCAAACCAAATGAAGAGTAGGAACTAAGCTTAAAAATTCAATTCATCTCCAATTTTGATCCTTACCTTGTTCTATGACAACCCCGCCAGTGAGGTGTTAATGTATCAATTGCTGCAAATTTCAGACCTCCTCGTGGTCTTGCCCACAAATTGTTTCAACAGGGGTATTCTAACAAGTAAACTACATGTTGTACTTAAAATGTCCTTAAAATGTTGTACTGGAAACATAGTCACAAATGGACAAAACATCTTGGTTTACTTTTTCTTTAATGGGCCTAATAATGTCTCTCTATCAAGATTAGTTACCTCAGATATGTTTTGATCTAAGATTGACTCATGGTAACCCTTCTCCAAAAATCTCAGTTTTAGAACTGTCGCTTGTTGTGTGTGATCTTTTGTCTTTGCGGTTGCTTCTTATCCTTAGAAATTGTCCTTTGGATACATTTCTTAGCCACAATGGATGATGGCAACTGTCTAGCGGGCTGTAACTAGAGTGTAAATTTCTCGATTAATAACCTTTAAATTTAAACCTAAAAAGCTTACTTCATCTTTACTCTATGTTTAGGGGTTAAACTGATGTTATAATCATTACTGTTTAAGTACATCATTAACTCCAACAAAGATATTTCATCCCCTCTCCATAGTAGTAAGATATCATCAATAAACTTCTTATAGAAAAGTGAATTCTCAATTTGTTTACCAAAGATGACTTTCAGTTCCCATTTAGACATAAACAGATTTGTAAGACTCGGGGTAAATTTTGCCCCCATAGAAACTCCCCTTCTTTTGCAAATATAAGACATCATTAAACCAACAAAAATTGTGGGACATGGCAAAATATAATAGTGATACAATAAAATCTTCCTGGGACAATGGAATGTCCATTTCACATAAATAGGATATTAAGGCTGCTTTCCCATCCATGGTTTATATTGGTATAATGAGAAACCACATCAGCTGTGACAAAAGTGTGATCATCTCTCAATTTATTTAACACTTGTTTAGTATCCATTTAGATATGCAGGAGTTTGTGATACTATCAATTGGAGGAAAAAAAATTGATGTATTCCCCGATTCTAGAAGTCAAAGACCCTATTCCACTAATGATGGGTCTACCTAATGGATTCAATGGGTTTTTGTGGATTTTTCAAAGGAAATCTATGATTGGAGTTTTCGGGGCTGATGGAAATAAATAGCATTTATTTTTTTTCTTCTTTTATTCCTTCTTTATGGGCTTTTTTTATCAAATGCTTCAGTTTGTTCTTATATTCTATGGTTGGATCCCTGTTTAATGGATGATAAGTCGCTCTATCATTGAGGATGTTGTACATTTCCTGTATATACTTCTTATACATTAGAACTATTCCACCCCTTTGTCGGCGTGCCTGATAACCAGATCCTGGCGTTCAAGTACATTTTTTATTCCTATATAGTTATTTCTCTCCTCCTTCACTCTTTTAATCTCAAATTGATCTAGATCTTGCATCTCCATGGGAGCTACTATTACTAGGTGGGTTAAAAAAGGGAAGCATTAAAGTATGACGATAGACAGATTTATGCACCTTGGGCTGGGTATGCTTTATATATACATACATTTTTTCACTTCTTATTAGGTAATATTCTTAGAGACCCAGTATTCACTATTGATTTACAGTATCTCACAAAAGTGAGTACACCCCTCACATTTTTGTAAATATTTTATTATATCTTTTCATGTGACACAACTGAAGAAATGACACTTTGCTACAATGTAAAGTAGTGAGTGTACAGCTTGTATAACAGTGTACATTTGCTGTCCCCTCAAAAAAACTCAACCCACCGCCATTAATGTCTAAACCGCTGGAAACAAAAGTGAGTACACCTCTAACTGAAAGTGTTCAAATTGGGCCCAAAGTGTCAATATTTTGTGTGGCCACCATTATTTTCCAGCACTGCCTTAAACCTAATGGGCATTGAGTTCATCAGAGCTTCACAGGTTTCCACTGGAGTCCTCTTCCACTCCTCCATGACGAAATCAAGAAGCAGGTGGATGTTAGAGACCTGGCGCTCCTCCGCCTTCTGTTTGAGGATGCCCCACAGATGCTCAATAGGGTTTAAGTTTGGAGAAATGCTTGGCCAGTCCATCACCTTTACCCTCAGCTTCTTTAGCAAGGCAGGGATCCTCTTGGAGGTGTGTTTGGGATCGTTATCATATTAGAATACTGCCCTGCGGCCCAGGCTCCAAAGGGAGACTCTGCTCTGCTTCATTATGTCACAGTACATGTTGGCATTCATGGTTCCCTCAATGAACTGTAGTTCCCCAATGCTGGCAGCACTCATGCAGCCCCAGATCATGACACTCCCACCACCATGCTTGACTGTAGGCAAGACACACTTGTCTTTGTACTCTTCACCTGGTTGCAGCCACACACGCTTGGTTCATCTTGGTCTCATCAGATCACAGGACATGGTTCCAGTAATCCATGTCCTCAGTCTGCTTGTCTTCAGCAAGCTGTTGCAGGCTTTCTTGTGCATCATCTTTAGAAGACGCTTCCTTCTTGGATGACAGCCATGCAGACCAATTTGATGCAGTGTGTGGCGTATGGTCCGAGCACAGACAGGCTGACCTCCCACCCCTTCAACCTCTGCAGCAATGCTGGCAGCATTCATTGGTCTATTTCCTGAAGACAACCTCTGGATATGACGCTGAGCACATGCACTCAACCTCTTTGGCCCACCATGGCGAGGCCTATTCTGAGTGGAACCTGTTCAGTTAAACGGCTGTATGGTTTTGGCCACTGTGCTGCAGCTCAGTTTCAGGGTCTTGGCAATATTCTCATAGCCATCTTTATGTAGAGCAACAATTCTTTTTTTTCAGATCCTCAGGGAGTTGTTTAACATGAGGGGCCATGTTGAACTTCCAGTGACCAGTATGAGAGAGTGAGAGCGCTAACACCAAATTTAACACACATGCTCCCATTCACACCTGAAACCTTGTAATACTAATGAGTCACATGACACCGGACAGGGAAAATTACTAATTGGGCCCAATTTGGACATTTTCACTTAGGGGTGTACTCTCTTTTGTTGCCAGCGGTTTAGACATTAATGGCTGTGTGCTGAGTTATTTTGAGGAGACAGTAAATTTACACTGTTATAGAAGCTGTACACTCACAACTTTACATTGTAGCAAAGTGCCATTTCTTCAGTGTTGTCACATGAAAAGATATAATAAAATATTTCCAAAAATGTGAGGGGTGTACTCACTTTCATGAGATACTGTGCTTTATGTCCTTGTCTCATTGCAGCATATTTCTTCTTTCCACATGTCTACTTACTGCAGGCTGGGTATGTTTTAAATAGAACCCTATTGGTCCATTATAATAAAATGTACTAAATCCCCTTCATACTAGTGTTCTGTCTATGCTCTCAGATTCACAACTGCATGGTTGGATTTGCATTGCCTGCCTCTGTCTGGTCATCCCCAGTCCCCTGTGCATTGCTTGACCTTACCATCCGTGCTGGGGCCCCACAAGATATTTTGCAACTAGTTTTTTGTTCTTAAACCTGGTCCATCTATCTATGTGAGTTAAACTTGATGTTTTTGCAGTGTATGGTTACTGTTATTGTTTTGTAACATATTGGGACCCATATACTTGCTGTCATTTCTCTTTTTCATTTAGGAATAGTTCCACCTTATTATTCCCTGAAGAAGACCAAATTCAGTCAAAACGCATTGGCACATTCTGGTGGTTATGTAACTATCAGACTATATGTTTGTCATCTCTACCCCCTGTGAGGCGAGTATAAGATAATATTCATTACCAGACCAGAAACTTGATTGTATAGACTAGATACATTTTATTCTATTGTATAATAAACATTTTTTATTTTTATACATAAATCTTGATTTGTTTGAGTTTTTTACTGCAACAAAGTCCCATGGGAGATACGTGTGTTTTTCTATCTATTAGGAACAGAGTAGCTATTAACGCACACTATACTCACCCTTTTTTGCTCTAATGATTTATGCTCATTATTTATAATGGGATTTTGAATGAAGTGTCTCTTGATACTCATCTGTCTGGTAAACTTGTGTAAATCTATAAAGGTCTAAAATTTGAGCTTTTGGTGAGAACGTCAAGCCCTTATGTATTACACCTTCCTCTTCAGGTTTAAGTGATACTGAACTCAGGTTAATAATGCCTTTAGAAAAATCCTATGTCCTTCTTTTTTGGGATCTAGTAACTCTTCTCCCTCCTCTTATTCCTCTTCTGGCTCAATGGTCCTTTTCCTGTTGTGTTTTCCCCCCAAATAATTATTATCTCTGATAGGATATGCCCTATATGTTCCCTCTGAAGTTCCCTCTCCTGCATCATAACCATATGTGCCCCTATTGTCTTCCCAACCTACTATTTTAGGACCTTTATTGTAGGACGGCTGATTATTCTTTCTCTGTGGGGGGGTGAAAGCTTTTTGGGTGTTTCTTAAAACCACCTCTTGAGGGACCTCTGTAGTTATATTGAGGGTGCTAATCTATGTATCTACCTCCTACCTGTTCATCAGTATGATCTCTAAGGGGTTCAAATCTGCTTGCCTAGTGGGAAAGCTATTGGTGAAGAACACAGTAGCCAGCTATAGTGTCTGATCACCTGTGTTAGGGGTAAGCGTGACACCTCTGGAGTGTAGAAGCCACCATGTATGGGAACCTTATTACTTACGATAAATATTAACATCAATACTTTAAAGCGGACCTTCACTTAAAAGTGATCACTCATATTCCCCCTTCCTCCTCCTCTAAAATATCTGATACTTTTTCTAACAGGTAACCAATCTCACTTTTGCGATTCTCTCCTAAGCAAGATTTTCATCAGCTTGGCTTACCCTCAAGCCAGACTTACAGTCTCTTGGGACACACAAAGTCCCAGGAGGCTGCAACACTAACCTTACAACATAGTTCCTGTAGCTATTGACTTTTAATTAAAAAGAAAAAAAAAAAGGTTGGAGTGCCTCTTTAAGATAGCTATAAGTATAAGATGCCCTTATGGGTTCAGCTCTATTTTTCCACTTTCCTCAACCAATGAGGACACAGACAGCAACAAAAATGTAATACAAGCTTTGACTCTTTAAGTCTGGGGTGTATAACAAGCAGACACATTTAGCAGATGGATATATAGGGAAATCATTGAGCAGGCAGATTTGCAGACCTTAACATATGGATATTATTCCTACATAATTGGCAGGGACTAGATTTTAGCCTGGGGCAGTTGATTGTGCCTTCATGTCAGACTACCCACTAAAGTATTTTCAAAGAGCTGCAGGTCACTCCATTAACTAAACACATACCAGCTTATGATGGGGGTGCAGGGTGGAAATGGGGGAGGGGGGAGTTGGGGAGAAGGGGGTGGGATTTGGATAGATACAGGTATCTAATCTGATTATCCAATACACTTCTTGTCTACTCAACAGAGTGTAACAGTCACTTCCACTAAATGGACACTCCACCTTTTGTGTAATTTGGACCCTAAAAGAGCCCACTTTAGACCCATGTTGTTTCACAAAATGTCTAGCTACCTTTGTGTTTTTGCATGTCCTAATTTTGAAAAAGTGATCTTTCACATGTTCACACAAATATCTGGTTGTTTTGCCTATGTTCTTTTTAACATGGGATGATGTGTGCTACAAATATGTTTTGGTATACAATAGGATTGTGAATGGATCTCTATGAAAATCACAGCTGGAGCAACAGTAAGAACCATACCTAAACAAATCTACTGTACTTAACCTTGTTTTTACATATTTTTAAATTGACTAAACTGGGAGAAAAGATACTAAATATGTAATTGGCCCCCATTTTGCCACAAACCACACCCTTTGGAACACTATTTCTCTCAGACCTTAATCTCCTTGTAAAATAGATACATATCTACACAATTTATGATTAATTTTTTAGGCAATAGCTGGTAGAGAATGTATTATTGAGTGGGAATCTATCATTGATCTGACACTGCCTACATATACTGTCTAATCTCTCAATAAAATCTCAATTCAGATATTCCTGCCTTTCATCGCAAATGCCTTCCTATCACAATCCTCTAATGTAGAGCCACTCCACTTAGTTCTAATAAACTGGCCTTTGGGTATGGTCTTCTTCACATAGAAAAACTGAAGAAACTTTACCCACGCTCAACTGCGTCTGTTACCACATAGAATGCTGAAGGCCGGTGCTCATGTTTGGAGTGTGTGCTCCCAAGGCATCAATGCATAGAAAAATTAGCTGGCAACCCAGTACGTTCCAAGTTTCAAATTCTTTATTATAATCAAAACATGTTAGCTATTTTGTGCTGCTTTCAATGCAGATAAATAAAGAATTTGGAACTTGGAATGTACCAGGTTGCCAGATAATTTCTTATATGGTTTTCTTCACATGCTTAGGCAGGCAACTGTCAGCATGCTGGAAGAGAGTTCCTTGGGATTGGCTTACAAAAAGCCCAATGGATGGGTCTTCCATGCCGGGATTCTGAAATAAAGTTTTGACAGATGTGACATCATTGGTATGTGGTCTCTACTTT
The DNA here is from genome assembly GCA_018402905.1 of Glandirana rugosa. Lineage (NCBI taxonomy): Eukaryota > Metazoa > Chordata > Amphibia > Anura > Ranidae > Glandirana > Glandirana rugosa. Next base: position 216,778 of record BLSH010102990.1, read on the forward strand.
CTATGGTATTGCTAGTATGTCATAGCAGGATTACATTGATGCTTGGTAGGAATGTGTGGGCTGTATGTTGTGTAAAGGAATGTATGGATATTGTATCAAAATGTAGATTTTATTGATATGCATGACTGCGGGCAGGTTGCATATGTAACATCAGTTTTTGTGAGTCTGAAAGTGAGTGTGAAGGATTGACAGTAAAATTACAAGGTAAGTGAAAAAAAGCATTCATCAACAGAATAACAATGCTAAATCAGGTATGCTTTATTCAGATAGATAGCAATATAGACAAAATGAGACACACGTAAAGTTAATTGTAAATAATGATACATAATACAGCTTTACAAATAGTTGTTTAGGCATTTAATTTAATTTATTTTAACATATTCATTTCTTGGCTGCACCACCGAAATTGCCACCTTTCACTCCACCAACATTTCCTCCAGCAACTCCTCCAACTCCTGCACCTATCCCTTTCCCAAAGTTTTGCTGGCATGGGTCAACCACACCTAAAGAAAAAGCACACAGAGTGATTATTACATGTGTAGGGATACAAGTTATATGTTATTTGGTATGTTATAAAACATGCTTATCAAACAGTACACTTTCTGTTCACAGATATGCTTTTATTAGCAGTGAAAGATTCTGTCCAGGTTCAATTAGCTGGTAGTTTGGAGTTTTGTTAGATGTTTTCAGAATCTGAACTTTGCAATGAAGTTTAGGGGGAACAAATCTTGTTAGATTTTTATTGCAATTTGTAAGTCTAATATGTAAGTTGTTATACATATATAGCAGTTGTGCCCAATCTTATTCCTTTCAATTAAAAAAAAAGCCTGTCATAAAGCAGTAGGAGGCCTGCTTTGACCAACAGATAGAAAATTGGTCAGTGGTTCACTGAGGCTATCCTGGTTCTCACTGATGCAAAATTGTCCTGCCACTGGTCAATTTCTATCACCTTCTCAGGTACAGCTGTGTAAAAAAATGGAGAGCAGCAGGGACATTTAAAGGCATAGTCCACCTTTTGCAAGACTAATCAATGCACCCATATTAATTATTTTAAAAAAAGGATGTTTATATTATTTTTTTGCATTGGAGTCTGCAAGGCATTGCAACCACAATCTCTGTGCTCTGGCTTCTGCAGACTATCCCTTCAGCCAAGGTCCATACCAAAGTACAGATCTTCATTTACAGGGCTGGAGGAAGTATCGATGGACTACAATTGCTCTGTTGAGAACTATGAGTCTCTCTGCCATTATGACAGATAGAACTTGTTTTTTTTTTTTCGTTCACAGATTGTCATGAATCAATGGCATGGCTATGCCAGTGTAGCCGTGCACAGCCGCGCTAAATTAAAAAAATGACATGAGCTGACAGAGAGACGAACCCCCAGATTCTGTTAAGGGAGTGGCTTTTCACTTCATATTTTTAAAATAGCTTATTTGGGTTTCTCATTGTGTATTAATTTATTGGCTTTACTAATATATTGTGCTCCATCACTAAATCTTCCACCAGTTTCAATAGTAACTCAACCACTATGTTTACATGGATCAACAATATGCATTATGAGATTAACAGCAGGATATACTGTAGATACAGTCAGATATGTAAAGATAATTATAATGGTATTTAGTAGAAATGTACAAATTGTTTTTAAGGCATTTCATTTTTCATATATTACAAGTTTTTTTGGCTTCCCCTGATATTCATTTCTTGGCTCTATCAGTACCTTGCGTTCCACATCCTCCACTAGTTCCAATAGCAACTCCACCAGTTTGTTGACATGGGTTAACAATACCTAAAAAAATGACATAGTATATAAGTTATTGTGAAGGAATGCTAGTCATACTTTGCATGGTGTTTTTTAGAATACAATGCTAAATCACTTATACTTTAATGAGATTAAGAGCAGAATAGATACAGTGAGATCTAGAAACAGTAGTTTAATAATTGTAATTCACATATTTTAAATGGTTTATTTTGGCTTCTCAGTTTCTGGGTTACAATACAGTAACCAGTACCTTGTCCTCCACCACTAATTCCTATACCAATTCCTCCAGCACCGCCTCCTGCACTTTGGCATGGGTCCACAATACCTAAAGAATGACATAGCACATACGTTATTGAGCAGGAATGCTAGTCATACTCGGTATCTTACAATTTTTTTTTTTTTTTTTTCTAAATGACATATACTTTAATGAGATTAAGAACAGTGTAGATACAGTAAGACACTTGTAAATACAATTTTAAATATGTGCTTTAATAGTATAGATCTAGAAACAGTAGTTTATAGTTTAAGCATTTAATTTCACATATTTTAAATAGTTTGTTTTGGCTTCTCAGTTTCTTGGCTCCACGACAGTAACTAGTACCTTGTGCTCCGCTGCTAATTCCTATACCAATTCCTCCAGCACCGCCTCCAGCTTGTTGGCATGGGTCAACTAAAGAATGACATAATGCACAAATTATTAAACAATAATTACACTTTAATTGCACAAAATGTTGGATAGTAGCAATGTAACCTTTATCTAACCCATTTTTGTTTTGGGATTCTGCATTGATCTTAAAGGGAGGGCATTTCTTACTTCCTCTATGATGTGGAATAAGAAATAAGGAGGAAACACCCTCAAACAGGGATGCAGACAGCAGTAAAAGCACTTTAGTAAAGTGGGAAGGGTTAAAACCTGGCTATTCACCCAGTAGATAGCGTGTTATTGTGGGCTTACAGACAGCAGTAAAACCAAAACTACAAAAAAAAACAGCTGTGAGATTTTTTCCTTACTTTACCCGATCTTTAATTGCGCTATTTTATCTAACACTGATATACCTGATTTAACAACAAAATATGTACATATGAGCTTATTTAGATAATGCCATTGAATATTACTTCATTGCAGGGTTCAGAACATATGTATTTATAGAAGTCATTAGGTCACGAAACAATGCTATACTGTATATGGTTGACAAACCTAAATTATAACTTGGTTTACATTACACTTACATGTGTTTGTGTATATATATATATATATATATATATATATATATATATATGGAATAAATGAGGGTGAAGGGACTCTACCATCCAACCATTGCTTCGTAGAATTACTGAAGGCAAATGACCCAGGGTGACAAAAAGACCTTAACAAATTGGTCCTGGTTATAGAATGCTAGGGAGGTTTTCATCTATTATTATTTATAACAACTTGTTTTAAAGCTTATCTAAAACCAAGAAGGTGTAATAAGGAGACAATGCTCACTCTGTGTACTATATCTATGGAATGTGGGTTGTCACCTAGGATAGAAAGTGTGTTAGGACTACAGAACACTTTCCTCTGCCCTCATCTCTATAACATAAGTGGGAGGTGTTTAGTAGTTCCAAAAAGTGAACTGGGAACATTGATAACGCATAAAAGTGCCACAAAGGTGGAAAAATAAAAAAGTTATGAAATTACTGGTTCCTAGCTAGATCATTTTTTATAGGAAATAACAAAAATGCCTTTAATGGTATTGATAGACCAATAGGGACCAAATAAGAGAAGTTTATTTTTAGGGTTTACATATATCTTAACTAAGGAAAAACCAACAGTTGTGGCCTTCCAGGAAGTTTCTGTTATCTTAGCCATCAGTAATATTTAGGAGGTAGTAAAGATGGTAGGGGAGGCTGAGGGCTATTTATCAATGTAACCAATCATAAAATTGTAGAAACACATAAGAATGATGGCAGAAAAAGACCAAGATGTCCACTGAGTCTGTCCCTTTATTTATGAATGTATTTATAATATGCATCCAGGTCTTTTTCAACCTAAGTATTGCACCCAGTATTCATTTTCGTGATTCTATAGTATGCTTTCTTCCTGTCACTGGTATTTCCTAAAATGTTTGGTCTCCTTTCTTAATGGATATAGCCATCCCTTCCTCTTTTTGCGCTTTAGCAGAATTAATAATATATTTCGCCTACCATTGTTTTTATACACTCCATCAGCTATACTTTGCTTCCTTGCATCTCTATTATACTGATCTTTAAAATGAATTAATTTAAAATATATATATAAACAGGGCTTTTTTTCTCAGAGAATAGGCGCAGGAACTCCTCCCTTCCGAGTCACCCCTTGACTCCGCCCCCTACTCATCTCCAAGCACCGTTCTTTGTTTCCACCCCTTAACCGCCTCCCAGTACAGTCCCTTTTAGAGAATACAGAACCAAGTATTATTTTGTGGTGCTAAGTATTTTGTATGGAATTTGTTAATGATAGCAAGAAAGGCAGTAAAATAGATCTGGACACCACAGCAACAAGGGACTCCCAACAGCCAGCATCAGTAGACCCTCCAACAGCCAGCAACATTAGACCCTCCAACAGCCAGCAACATTAGACCCCTACCTCAACAATCAATCCCTCCCAGCAATGATTGGCCCCCCTCCAGCAGTATTAGACCCACCCCCAGCCACAATAGATCTCTCAAGCAACAGAAGACCTCCCCAGCAACATTAGACCCCTACCTCAACAATAGATTCTTCCCAGAAATGATTGACCCCCCCCAAGCAGTATTAGACCCACCCCCCAGCCACAATACATCCCTCAAAGCAACAGGAGACCTCACCAGCAACATTAGACCCCTACCTCAACAAAAGATCCCTCCCAGCAATAACTGACCCCCTCAGCAATATTAGACCCACCCCAGCCACAATAGATCCCTCACAAGCAACAGAAGACCTCCCCAGCAACAATAGACCCCTTGCTCCACAAAAACAGATCCTCTCTAGCAACAATAGATCTCCCAGCATCAATAGACCCTCCATCATACCCCAGCCCCCCTTGCCATTACATGCATTCAGTTCTGGAGGTGCCGGAACTGCGTTCCCCCGTGTTCCCGCTGAAAAAAAGCTTTGTATATAAATAAATAATAGCGAGTAACAACATTTTGTTTTTTGCCATTGCCATCAAGCTTGGCTTATTGTACCAATGTGTCCATTTTTTTTAGAAGCAAAGTGCAGAAGGCTGAGGAAAACATCTAGCAATACTGGACTAGGGACCATATTACCAACACAATGACACTTTGTAATTAGCTTCAGTAAGACATTTATTAATCAAAGTGGTTCTGGGACCATGTCTACCAGTATGCTAAGTATAGTGTTTTTGATTCAACTGCATTCCCAAGCAGAATGGGACTCTAAACATATTACTGATATCAAAAGTGCTATTCTAGTTGCCCAATTTTAGCTATTGTGACCATTTGAAACATGGTTTAAGGTAAAATATACACTGTTCTTACCTCCACATGGCTCTGGAATGACTTGGCATGGCTGTGGCTGCACTGATACTGAAGGAAAAAAATAAAAGCTTTAATAAATTGGAAACCAAATATGTCTAAACATAACAACATGCAAAAGATGCTTTGGGTTATATTTTATGACATACTTAAATAACCGCTTATGTTGATACTTCACAAAATAATGTCAGGTAACATTTAATAAAACCATTACCATTTTTATTTTTAATATGCAAGCAATTTTTTTACTATATATTAACCAGTGAAGGATTCCGTATATTGTACTTTCAGCTTTTAAAATATATGTATAATAAGAGTTTTGTTAACAATTCACTGTAGTAATATTTGTACATTATGTTGGTACCTTAAAAGTCTCTGTTACACAATGTTGTTTATGTAGGAATAGCTATTATTAAGATGTGGTATTGGCACCATTGGGACCACTCTTTAATATTATTAGTCTTTTTGTTCATATGTGTTTCATTGCTAGCTTGCTAGCAGCCATTTCCAAATATAATATTTTAGTGCAATGCTGAATCATCAAAAATGTATAACTAGTCTAAATATGTATTATCATACTTTGATCTTATCTACATAGATATACAGATAATTTTCAGAAGTGATTGTAATTGCCTTTGCTGGAGTTAATTTAAATATAGGTAGCACTGAAACCAGTGGCCATACAGTATGTAATAATATGATTCCCCACTTGAGTACCCTTACAATACCACATCCATGCTCATTTGGAATAGCTTGTTTTTTTTTTAGTTACTTGTATTTTCACCCTGTCAGAGCAAATGCAGCAAATTGTAGAGGCATCCTGTCTCCTTCCTGAACTTAGTGCTGATAACAGACACTCTAAAATGTGTCAAATAACAAAGGTATTGCCAGGATTACATAAAAAAATAAAAATAAATGGCTTGGTAAATTTAATCTCCTACAAAAGCCCACATAGCATGTTAGCTAACAGCCCTGCACTCAGGCAGAAGATAAGTCAGCTTCCTTGTCATACAGTGTGACACTGAGCTCGCATTTCTGTTCTGACATGCATATCTTCAGATTGCACTATTTAGGACTGCATTTTCAGATCTCACAAATACTCATTTCTGACTGGTTTCTTTACAAATCCAGAGTGTGCTTCCACCCAACCAATAAAAATTTAGTGAATTGGCATCTATCTTTGGCATCAATGTTTATAGAGTAATTTACATAATATATATTTACATTACCTGAGTCATATGTTTAATTAAAAATGTTTCCAGCTATTACTAATAATTAGGTATGGCTTAATAATTAATTGTCAGCATTTTCTTTACAAAGATTGATAATTTGGTCTCTTTCCAGGATGGTTGAATTGACTACTCCTCAGTGTACATTCAGGACATTTTCTGCACAAATACACACTTTAAATAAAATTCTACTTACAGTTTTATGCTGTACTTACTGCCACAATCTTTGGCTTGAGCTACACCTCCAACATAGCCACCGGCACCACCGCTGCCCCCGCTTGTTGCTTTTCCACCCTTAGTGGCCATAACTGCAGATTGAGCTTTGTGAATGGCTTTAGTGAAATGCTCACAGTTCTTTTTGTCACCCTTTTATACAAAAAGGTTCTGTACTTTTTTTTTTTTAGTTATTAAAATATGTTTACTTACAGGGGCCAATTACATCCCTGATACAACCTATTTAATTAGATGCTTGCATATCAAAAGCATTTCTATGACGTACTGTTTATTTAAATATGGGGTTGGGTGCATCTCATTAGTAATTTATTTTGTTCTAGCCATACTAATCCGATTGTTGACATGTTTCTTATAAATCAATGCAGTGACTCATTTCAGCATTGACACATCAATCATTGTCAATGTAACCTGATTAGGAGGGTAACAGCAATAAGGCATAATTAATCCTTTTGATTATTCATGGATGCAGAATTACAAAAGATCAACTCTACACGTAATATACTTGTCATATTTTGGACACTTCTTAAACTAATACAACTAATTATTGCATTTTTAAAACCTTTTTCAGTCTTGTCACATACGGTAAAGTCTGTATTGGGATCTTCTCAAAAATCAAGAAACATAATAAAAACATATAAAAGTGACGGCAGAAAAAGACTGAGTAGTCCATCAAGTCTGCCCATTTTTCTTTTTTTTGTTTGTTTTGTTTTCTTTTTTTTTTTTAAATGGGCGGCACAGTGGTGTAGTGGATAGCACTTTCGCCTGGCAGCAAAAGGGTCGCTGGTTCGAATTCCAACCACGACATTACCTGCCTGGAGTTTGCATGTTCTCCCTGTGCCGACGTGGGTTTCCTCCGGGTACTCCGGTTTCCTCTCACTCTCCAGAGACATGCTGGTAGGTAAATTAGATCCAGTCTAAATTGGCCCTAGTATATGTATGAATATGAGTTAGGGACCTTAGATTGTAAGCTCCTTGAGGATAGGGACTGAAGTGAATGTACAATATATGTAAAGCGCTGCGTAAATTGACAGCGCTATATAAGTACCTGAAATAAATAAATATATGTATAAAGGTTACTGCTATCCAAAACTTTTTTTTTTTCTTGCATGTCATAAATATCAGAGGGATGAGATGGAATTGTAGGTTGGAGCTGGACAGTTCAGAGAACAAACTCCCAAAACTATTATGCTGTGCTTTTTCCTGATATATTTAACAGCAATTAGCACAGCTCAGCTGTCATGATATAAAGCCCTGCATTCCAGTCATTTTATGCTATTTTAATTTCTTTTCCTCTCTTTTATGAAAAGAAAGACATAAGAAATAGTTAAGAAATCTGTGCTTATCTCATATTTTATAGATTCCATAAATGCTTGCAGTGCAGTTTAGCCTTAGTTTTGTTATAGGTGAATCTGACATTGAAATGTATAATTCATTTAATTTTTTACCCAGAATCTGTAACTTATTATTGGTGATGGCAGCTGGATACACACTATACATTTATATATAGTATATACTTTATATATATTCTATACATTTTCTTTTGATTTTTCCTTTAGATTTACCAAAACCACATAATATGAGGTCAAATCTTAAAAAGTTCAATTTGTATGCAATCAGGCAGGCCCTTGCACTACATGGTTTTGGTAAATCTGAAGACAAAAATCTGTAGAAAATCTATTAGTGTGTATGGGGTCTTACCTTTGTAATCAAAACATTTGGTTTCAAAAAGGTTTTAGAAAAAAAAGATTTGTTTAATACAGACAGCTTTGTTCTTAAGTTGAATTTGTATGTAAGTCGGAACAGGTACAAATTTAAAGTCAGCGGCTACACATACAGTAGCTTACTTTTAACTTTAGTACACTTACCTGTCCTAGAGTCCAGCAATGTCGGCACCAGCCACCGATCTTCGGATCGGTGGACGAGTGCATCTGCCGCCATTGGTACTAAGGGAACCTGGACGTGTAGCCGTTCGGCTTCACGGCCGGGTCCCCACTGCACGTGCGCAAGACACTGCTGCGCTTTCTCGGCAGATGAAGAGGAGGGAGCCCGGCTGCTGACAGCCACAGCTGTGGCTTGGGCTCCCGGATGTGTGAAAAAGGACATCTGTGAAAGACAGGTGTCCTCTTCCCCCTACCCCCCCCCCCCCGAAATATGCCAATAGTGACACCTGAGGGGGGGGACAATCTGACCAGCGAAATTTCTACTTTTGGGTGGAACTCTGCTTTAAGATTTTTGGATAGCATAGGGAAGGGTTAACGCCCCTGTAATGTTTGTTTTGCTGTCTGTGTCCCTGTTCAGAAGATGTCACCTCACTTTCTGTCTTCATGACAATTGGATTTTGAAAATTTTGTGTTGTTGTGGAAACAAGCCTTGGTTATAAAGCTTCAGTGGAGATACCTTTTTCCCATGATAACTCTTACGGGTGTGAATTTCCCTTCTTATGGGTAGATTTCCTCTCACTTCCTGTTGTCGCCCTCTGTTTGTAAGTAGAAGTCGTATGTAGAGTTGATTGAACCCCTGGATGTTCGGGTTTGGTGGGCTCGGCCGAACTTCGGGAAAAAGTCCAGGTTCGGTACTGAACTTGACCCGAACGTTACCCCGAACCCCATTGAATTCAATGGCGACCCAAACTTTTGGGCACAAAAATGACTGTAAAAAAGTCCTGGAAAGTGCAAGAGGGCTGCAAAATGATTTTAGAACAATAATCTGTCCCTTACAGCAACAGCAGGAACCTAGAAGATGAACTAGAGAACTAGAAGATGATTTTAGAACAATAATCTGTCCCTCTAAGCAGTAGACTCTACCTCTAGAAGATGATTTTAGAACAATAATCTGTCCCTCTAAGCAGTAGACTCTACCTAGTCCAGTCAGATCGTTCTGTAATGCAGGATGAGATCTGCAATCTGTCCCTAAAAGCAGTAGTAGTAGTAATCTCTACCTATCTATCTATCTGCAATCTGTCCCTCAGAGCACCGGCAGCATCCTCTCCCTGCACTACCCAGAGAGCATGTGACATGCAGCACTAAGTGACTCCAGCTTATAAAGAGGCTGGGTCACATGATGCACTGGCCAATCACAGCCATGCCATTAGTAGGCATGGCTGTGATGGCTTCTAAGGGCAAACCAGTGAAACGCTTGTTGATTGGCTGCCCTGCAGCTATTCAACATGTGTGATCAAATAC
>BLSH010102990.1:226691-237707 GCA_018402905.1 Glandirana rugosa
CATAAACTAGTGTGTACAACTTATCGACGTCCCGTCGGTTAGTTGTTCGCAAAGTGACCAAACGGGAATCTTCGGTAGTGTCGGTACGGATGATTACCGTACCGACACTAACCGGTCACGTAGTACACTGGGTCGGAGAAATATTCGACCTCAGTGAATCACGACGTACAGTGTACGAGAGACGATGGCTTCTAAGGGCAAACCAGTGAAACGCTTGTTGATTGGCTGCCCTGCAGCTATTCAACATGTGTGATCAAATACCTGAACCCAGAACTCGAACCCAAACTTTTTTTCCAATGTCCGGTTTCGGGTCCGGGTCACGGACACCCCAAAGTTCGGTACGAACCTGAACTTTACAACTCGCTCAACTCTAGTCATATGTAAGTCAGATGTTTGTAACTAGGGGACCGTCTGTATTTCCTTTCCATAGCACCATTAGGTTTTTATATTCACTCTCACCATAAGCCCACTAATCTTTGCTTAAAAATACAGTAAAATGTGTTGGTCCTTGTTATTATATATCCCATTCATTTTGACACCTGATTAGAAAGAACTCAAATAAGTGCTATGTGCACCTAAAAGGGCACAATTCACAACATGTAATCAAGTAAAGTTTCAAAAATACATCACATTTTTTGTACACAAACCAAGGTCTATAAAGACATGGATGAACGAGTTTGGGGTGGAGGAACTTGACTGTTCTGCACAGAGTCCTGACCTCAACCCGATAGAACATCTTTGGGATGAATTAGAGCGGAGACTGTGAGCCAGGCCTTCTCATTTACATCAGTGCTTGACCTCACAAATGTACTTCTGCACAGCTCCCAACTAACCCTGATTTCGAGATACTGTCCCTGATTTGGAACAATGTTCCTCTGTTGCTCATTGCTCTTCATTAGTGTTGAGCGAACCGGGACTGTAACTTTGGGGTATCCGGGACCGGGACCCGGACCCGAACACGGACGTTTCAAAAAATGTTCGGGTTCGGGTTCTGGGTTCAGGTAGTTGATCACGCATGTTGAATAGCTGCAGGGCAGCCAATCAACAAGCGTTTCACTGGTTTGCCCTTAGAAGCCAAGGGAGAGGATGCTGCCGGCGTTTTTGTGAGGGACAGATTGCAGACATTTTAACATCTGATCCTGCATCCTGAGATTACTATTACTGTTGCTCTGAGGGACAGATTGCAGAAATTTGAGATTTCACATACTGCTGCTTTGAGTGACAGATTGCAGATCAAACTCTTCATAACACAACGATAGCTACGATCGTACACAAGGATCAGATTGTGGGAGTAATTTGAGATTTCACATACTGCTGCTTTGAGCGATCTGACTGTACTAGGCTTCTGCTTAGAGGGACAGATTATTGTTCAAAAATCATCTCCTAGTTCTAAAGGGAGAGGTTCTAGCTGCAGCTGTAAGTGACACATTATTGTTCAAAAATCATCTCTTAGTTTATTTGATTTTAATTTATTTTCCCTATCCCATTTGTTTGTAGGGCACTTGCCCTACTCTTACCCCCATTTCCTTCCTTTTGCAGCCCTCTAGCACTTGCCAGGACTTTGTTACAGCCATTTTTGTGCCTAAAAGTTTGGGTCCCCATTGACTTCAATGGGGTTCGGGGTCCGGGATAACGTTTGGGCAACGTTCGGTGCCGAACTCGGACTTTTTCCCAAAGTTCGTTTGGACCCGCAGAAACCGAACGTCCAGGTGTTCGCTCAACTCTACTCTTCATTTGTCCCTCATTTTGGTCTGATGGATATACATGTATATAAAATGCACTATTTATCTATCAAAACGTGTTTTACAATGCTAAACCTTTCATCCAATTTCTAAATTGCTGCATTTGTACATTTAAAAAGCTAATATAAAGGAATAGTAGTGGTAAAAAAAAGCACTTGTAGGTTTACCTAATAATTGTTTCTGTATAATTCTCCTTTAAGGGGGTGTGACAGGGGGTGTGTCCTATGCCTACATACTTTTGCTTATAGGTGTCCCTTGTTTTCATCTCAGAAAGTTGGGAGGTATGCTTCTGGAAGGATGGCCAAACATTCCCATAGACACACTCCTAGACCTTGTGGACAGTCTTCCCAGAAGAGTTGAAGATGTTATAGCTGCAAAGGGTGGGCCAACTCAATATTGAACCCTACAGACTAAGACTGGGATGCCAGTAAAGTTTATGTGTGTAAGAAGGCAGGCTCCCCAATACTTGAAATATAGTGTGTATATACAGCACCTCACAAAAGTGAGTACACCCCTCACATTTTTGTAAATATTTTATTATATGTTTTCATGTGACATCACTGAAGAAATTACACTTTGCTACAATGAAAAGTATTGAGTGTACATCTTGTATAGCAGAGTAAATTAGTTGTCCCCTCAAAATAACTCAACACATAGCCTGTCTAAACTGCTGGCAACAAAAGTGAGTATACCCCTAAGTGAAAATGTCCAAATTGGGCCCAATTAACCATTTCCCTCCCTGGTATCATGTGACTTGCTAGTGTTACAAGGTCTCAGGTTTGAATGGGGAGCAGGAGTGTTAAATTTGGTGTTATCTCTCTCAAACAGGTCATTGGAAGTTCCAGATGGCACCTCATGGCAAAGGACTCTCTGAGGATCTGAAAAAAAAAATTGTTGCTCTACATAAAGATGGCCTAGGCTATAAGAAGATTGCCAAGACCTTGAAACTGAGCTGAAGCACAGTGGCCAAGGCCCTACAGTAGTTTAACAGGACAGGTTCCACTCAGAACAGGCCTCGCCATGGTCGACCAAAGAGGTTGAGTGCAGGTGCTCAGAGTCATATCCAGAGGTTGTCTTTGGGAAATAGACGTATGAGTGCTGCCAGCATTTCTGCAGAGGTTGAAGGGGTGGGGGGGTCAGCCTTTCAGTGCTCAGACCATATGCTGCACGCTGCATCAAATTGGTCTGCCAGAAGGAAGACTCTTCTAAAGATGATGCACAAGAAAGCCGGCAAACAGTTTGCTGAAGACAAGCAGACTAAGGACATGGATTACTGGAACCATGTCCTGTGGTCTGATGAGACCAAGATAAGCATATTTGGTTCAGATGGTGTCAAGCGTGTGTGGCGGCAACCAGGTGAGGCGTACAAAGACAAGTGTGTCTTGTCTACAGTCAAGCATGGTGGTGGGAGTGTCATAGTCTGGGGCTGCATGAGCATCGCCGGCGCTGGGGATCTACAATTCATTGAAGGAACCATTAATGCTAACATGTACTGTGACATACTGAAGCAGAGCATGATCCCCTCCCTTCGGAAACTGGGCCACAGGGCAGTATTCCAACATAATAATGACCCCAAACATGACTCCAAGATGACCACTGCCTTGCTAAAGAAGCTGAGGCTAAAGGTGATGGACTGGCAAAACATGTCTCCAGACCTAAACCCTATTGAGCATCTGTGGGGCATCCTCAAATGGAAGTTGGAGGAGCGCAAGGTCTCTAACATCCACCAACTCTATGATGTCGTCATGGAGGAAAGGAAGGGGGCCCCAGTGGCAACTAGAGTTGAGCGAACACCTGGATGTTCGGGTTCGGTGGATTCGGCCGAACTTCGGGAAAAAGTCCGGGTTGGGTACCGAACTTGACCCAAACTTTACCCCGAACCCCATTGAAGTCAATGGGGACCCGAACTTTTCGGCACAAAAATGACTGTAAAAAAGTCCTGGAAAGTGCTAGAGGGCTGCAAAAGGAAGTAAAATGATTTTAGAACAATAATCTGTCCCTTACAGCAACAGCAGGAACCTGACCCTATAGAACTAGAAGATGATTTTAGAACAATATTCTGTCCCTCTAAGCAGTAGACTCTACCTAGTCCAGTCAGATCGTTCTGTAATGCAGGATGAGATCTGCAATCTGTCCCTAAAAGCAGCAGTAGTAGTAATCTCTACCTAGCCCACAATCAGATCATCCTGTAATGCAGGATGAGATCTGCAATCTGTCCCTAAAAGCAGCAGTAGTAGTAATCTCTACCTAGTCCACAATCAGATCAGGATGAGATGTTATTATATCTGCAATCTGTCCCTCACAGCACCGGCAGCATCCTCTCCCTACACTACCCAGAGAGCATGTGACATGCAGCACTAAGTGACTCCAGCTTATAAAAAGACTGGGTCACATGATGCACTGGCCAATCACAGCCATGCCATTAGTAGGCATGGCTGTGATGGCTTCTAAGGGCAAACCAGTGAAACACTTGTTGATTGGCTGCCCTGCAGCTATTCAACATGCGTGATCAAATACCCGAACCCAGAACCTGAACCCAAACTTTTTTTCAAATGTCCGGGTTCTGGTCCGGGTCATGGACACCCCAAAGTTCGGTACGGACCCAAACTTTACAGTTCGGGTTCGCTTAACTCTAGTGGCAACCTGTGAAGCGCTGGTGAACTCCATGCCCAAGAGGGTTAAGTGAGTACTTGAAAATAATGGTGGCCACGCAAAATATTGACACTTTGGGCCCAATTTGGACATTTTCACATAGGGATGTACTAACTTTTGTTGCCAGCGGTTTAGACATTAATGGCTGCGTGTTGAGTTATTTTGAGGGGACAGCAAATTTACACTGTTATACAAGCTGTGCACTCACTGATTTACATTGTAGCAAAGTGTCATTTCTTCAGTGTTGTCACATGAAAAGATAGAATAAAATATTTACAAAAATGTGAGGGGTGTACTCACTTTTGTGAGATACTGTATATATAGGAATTCTGGTTTGCTCAGATAAATTTTTAAATTGGAAGTTTCTTTATATGTTGAGAATTTGTTCATTAGCTTGGGTAGGGAGATATGGGGGTGTTGAATATAAAACAAAATATTGTCAGCGTAGGACAAAGCTATTGACATGAACAGAACTTTTTCAGGCAATTAAAACACTGAAATCTGGTAAGAGCCCGGGTCCGGATGGCTTCTCAGCCATCTATTATAAAACCTTCACGTCACTACTCATGAAACCATTGCTTTGCACACTGAACTCCTTGAAATCACCTCAGACGCTATCATCTTCCTTCACAATGGCACATATCACCGTACTCCCTAAATTTGGCAAAGACCCTAGTGATTGCATTAGTTATGAGCCAATATCCTTGTTAAACCTAGATGTAAAATGTTTAGCCAAAATTATAGCAATGAGCAAACACCTTCCGGATATTATTAGCCCAGAACAGGTGGGCTTTATGCCAGGCAGGGAGGCACGTGATAATGTGACTAAAGCACTAAACCTCATTTACCTCCTCAGAGGACACACGGAAGAAGGCCTTCTCCTGTCTACAGATGCGGAGAAGGCCTTCAAAAGGGTAGCTTGGGATTTTATGCTCTCAGTGTGCACACATATTGGCTTACAATCTGTTAACATGGATCTCTGCATTATGCAAAAATCCAACAACTTGACTAAAAATGAATGCCACCCTTTCGGAACCAGTGCAGATACATAAGGGTACCAGACAGGGTTGCTCCCTGTCCCCAATACAGTTTATACTCACATTAGAGCCTTTCATAATCACTGTGAACAGAAATTTAACTATCAAGGAGCTAGACCTCGTCTATGCACACAGCAAAATCGCCACATATGCGGATGACCTTCTATTCATCCTCACACAACCACATATTTCGATCCCAAATCTTCTGAAAGAATTTGACTTATTTGGCTACGACTCCAATCTTAAAAATAATTACAATAATTCAGTAGCCCTTAACATCTCCCTTAATCCTCAAATTTTGAAAGATGCCCAGTCCAATTGCCCTTTCAAATGGGTAACGTTGTCGCTTAAATATTTAGGAACGTGACTTACTCTCAACTTAGCAAATGTATATACGCAAAACTTCCACCCCATCTTACACAAACTGAAACAGGACATCCAGAACTGGTATCTAAAACCTTTCTCTTGATTTGGTAGGGCGGTTGTGGTGAAGATGGCGATACCACCTAGAGTGCTGTACCTTTTTCACAGCCTGCCCATTCTCCTGCCTAAACGGTTCTTCTCACAACTAAACTTAATAATACGTGAATTCATTTGGTCAGGTAAGAGATCACGTATTAGTATGCAGACTTTGACTAAGCCAAAGACAGCGGGTGGTATCAATTTGCCAAACTTCAAACATATTATGTGACCCACCTGGTGCGAATTATTGACTGGAGTTGTCATGCAAATTCCAAAGACTGTGTAAGAATTAAGGGAATGCAGACCAGGACACCTCTACAGTTCTTGCACTGGATTTCCAAAGACAAACATTCTATCAACCTTAAATCACATCCCACCATTGGATCAAAGCTTAGAAATTTTCAAACAATAATACAGAACTACAACCTAGCCCCTGTCTCTGGCCCATTAACACCACTGATACATAACCAGACTGGGCCACACTACAGTATAATTTCCTCACAGGGAAGATTTAACTCCTTTAGTAGTCCATCACTGTGTGGATAAAGGCAGACTCAAAACTTTTGAACAGCTAAAGACTGAACTACAAGCCAAACATTTCAGGCACTGACAATACAAACAGCTCCAAAATTATGTAAACAAACAAGCAATCTTGCGCTTGAGACAAAAGGGAAGTTGTATAATAAGTGCTGCTAGCAGACAGGTCCAGGTATATAGATGGAGGTATATGGATTCTTGAAAGCAAGTGTTAAGATCAGATATGCAGCCCATCACCAGTGACACCACCACACACACAGCCTCTTACCCAAACTCACCGACCCCCTATTACGGGGGGTCAGTGTGCGCCTCTGATAAGTAAAAAGAATCCACCGATCCAGCCAAAGAAGACTAAAACCTTTCTGATCCTACATGGCATAGTACCCTTATGTAAAGAAAAGAAAGAACTCCAATAGTGCAGACTGTAATACTCAAATTTAATATATAAAACATAGTAGATATCCACTCACATTAGCAATGATTAAAACCGGCACTGATAAATGCCGGGCTGGTAAATGATCGGGCGTCCAGCTACCAAAATGGCAACCGCTGATCCTGCTCCTGGTCTCTCGTGGCGAGCGTTGCGTAGCTACACCCAACGTGTTTCGTCATCAGCGTGACATCGTGAGGGGTGTGGCCACGACACAACGCTACACCTTAAATGACCAGGAAGCCGGATGTAGTGTGCGTTCCACCGTCGCCAGCGGTACCGGAAGCACACTATGTCAGATGACCAGAAGGTCAAGGAGACTCGCGTTCCACAGCTATCCATTACAGGACCAGCGAGACAGGAAGCGTGCAATATTATAGATTATAAGGTCTGCACCCCGCAACTTAACATAAACCTGTATGTTTAGTCACAATAGAGTAACAACAAATAATACTTAAAATCGCCAAATAAAACAAATCAACTTTTATAAAGCCAGGACCAGGAACGGGATGCGGTGCCATCTAGTGGTCGGAGGCGAGACTCATTGCCCAAAAATATTAAAATACAGTATATATCGATCAATGTATAGAACCAGAATACAGTAATGGCTGAAATTGTTGGCACCCCAGAATTTTTTTCCAGAAAATCAAGTATCTCTCACAGAAAAGTATTGCAGTAACACATGTTTTGCTATACATGTGTTTATTCCCTTTGTGTGTATTGGAACAAAACAAAAAAAGGGAGGAAAAAAAAACAAATTGGACATAATGTCGCACAAAACTTCAAAAATGGGCTGGACAAAATTATTAGGACCAGAGCACTTTTTGCGATTCGGCACTGCGTCGCTATAATTGACAATTGCGCAGTCGTGCAACCTTGAACCCAAACGAAATTTGCGTCCTTTTTTTCCCACAAATAGAGCTTTCTTTTGGTGGTATTTGATCTCCTCTGCGTCATTTCTGATCGCCGCTATAACCAAAAGAAGAGCGACAATTTTGCAAAAAAAAACAAATTTCTTACTTTTTGCTAAAATACAAATCCAAAAAAAATATATATATTTTTTTTCCATCGCTTTTGGCTGATTTATATTCTTCCTCATATTTTTGGCAAAAAAATTGCAATCAGCGTTTATCAATTGGTTTGTGCAAAAGTTGCTGCGTTTATGGATGATGAGAATTAATTTCTGGGGTTTTTATTTATTTTTTATTTTTTACTAGTAATGGCGGTGAGATGCGATTTTTAGCGGTACTGCGATATTGCAGTGGACATGTCGGACCATTTTGACACTTTTTTGGGACCATTGGCATTTATACAGCGGTCAGTGCTATGCGAAAATGCACTGATTACTGTGTAAATGCCATTGGCAGTGAAGGGGTTAACCTGGAGGGGGCGCTCTAAGGGTTAACTGTGTTCCCTGGGCGTGTTCTAACTGCATGTGGGCTGGCCTGGCTGGGGGAAGGGGGTAATCACAACTTCCATATAGAGGAAGCCTGTGATCACATCCCTTCCCCCTCTAACAGAACGGAGATCCGTGTTTACGACAGCGGCGATCAAGTCCACCCTACCCGCTCCCTGGCCCCCCCGAACACAGTGAGCACGTGAGCACGCCTCCAGTGGCGCGCACGCACTCACAATACTAGTTATCGCCGCCGCCGTCCTGTGACGGCGTTTCGCGATAACGAGCCATCTTGCCGCAATCACGCTGTGGCAGGCGGTCGGCAAGTGGTTAAACTCACCTGGGGCAAGTAACAGGTGTGGGCAATATAAAAATCACAGCTGAAAGCAGATAAAAAGGAGAGAAGTTCACTTAGTCTTTGCATTGTGTGTGCCACACTAAGCATGGACAACAGAAAGAGAAGGAGAGAACTGTCTGAGGACTTGAGAACCAAAATTGTGGAAAAATATCAACAATCTCAAGGTTACAAGTCCTTCTCCAGAGATCTAGATTTGCCTTTGTCCACAGTGCGCAACATTATCAAGAAGTTTGCAACCCATGGCACTGTAGCTAATCTCTCTGGGCGTGGACGGAAGAGAAAAATTGATGAGGACTTCCGGTTCTGGCGCCTGCATGTGAGGACGAGGAAGACAGTGGCACTGGGCTATTCAGCTATTAAATCGGCAATTACACCGCCCGCTCCGATCCCTTACCTCCACCATAAGGGCACCGCATTCAGGAGCTAACCAGGCATGGATCGATATGTCCTGCATGGGCCCCAGCAGACCGATACTGCTCCACGCTCGGACTCGGCTGTCACGGCGCTTCACGAGGCCAACATGGCGCCCGCACCTCCGAACGCCTCCTTCATTGCTGGTCCGACCGTGGCGGTTGCAACGAACGATCTCTCCGCAGCGAAAAATCCGATCGTTCCTGCACCACCGATCGTTTAAGACCATATGCAGCCCTGGCCCAAGCAGTTGCAGCCTTGATACTGCCCACCATTACATCTGCAGTGGACATTGCCATAGCAAATGGAATAGCTCAACTACGCAAGGAATTAGGGGAACACACTAAGCACCTGACCGACCTAGAGCTCTGTGCGTCCGATGTAGAAGACGAATTGCACAGTATTCGCACCTTTGAGCAGCAGACACAAAACACACAGCAATATCTCCTAGAGAAACTAGATGACCTCGAGAATCACTGGAGACGCAACAATCTGAGGATTGTCGGCCTGCCCGAGTCTTTCAACGCTGACTCTTTAAGTGATCTCTGCAGCAAACGAATCCCCAACGCATTAGGAATGACGTCTTTGTGTGTAGTGGAAAGGGCCCACCGTCTCGGCACTCCATCCAATGACAGACGCACGCCTCGACCCGTCATAGTTCGATACTTGAATTATATGGACAAATCGCAGATCCTACGATCATACCGCAACTCTAAAGCGCTCCAAATAGATGGCCACAAGCTTTTAGTCTTTGCGGACTATTCACAAGAGGTTTCCCGCAGAAGGAAAGCCTTCCAGCCAATATGTCAAGCACTCTATCACAAGGGAATCAAATTCTCGTTGGGATATCCTGCGATCCTCCACTTCACAAACCAACAACGCGACCAGAAATCTTTCACTCACCCGGATGAGGCTTCCCAATACCTACAAGCTTACCTTCATATTCCAATGGATACAACTGAAGCCTCTCATCCGCAATCCCCGGCACCCCGGGATCAACGTAGTCCCAGGAAAGACCCTCCAAAGAGGTTCCGTCGATCTAAGACCGCAAGCTTGGAATAACCAGCCTAACCAGACTCCAAAGTTGGTAAATACTCTATCTCTTCCCAGTTTAGTTCCTCCCTCCCATACCTGGCAATCTCATCTGCATCAGACCTCGATGCTAATTCTTACAAGGACAACCCATCCCGCAACACACGGATAAGGGAACAGTCTCTTTTGCTTTTTTTTTTCTCTTGCTCCATCGCCTTTATCAGTCCCGAGGTCCCTTCTGAGACACTGAGATTGCCTTAAATGTTTTGGTTTCGATTACCATGGTTGGCACTTGTACTCAATAATACCCATTGTATTCAAAGTTACAAACAATAGCATATCTCTGGGATGTTTACCAGACCTTTGTTTTGCCTCACTCTTACTGTGAGGAGAACATCTGATTGACAGACATGACTTTTGATGCTGCCTTATATCCTCCAGCATGTTCGCCCTACGGATGTGGGACACTATTCCGCCTAGCGGGCGGGCATCTCCATCTCCCCGGTAACGCTGTCATAGGTGGCAAGGTCACATGCTTAAAAAAGAGGATTATGGACTTCCAGAAATGTTTACCTCCCCCTCTGCCCTCCAGACCCCCGTTGGGTCAATCTCCCCTCCCCTTGCACTGGTCCAGTTCCAAGACGCAAGACATTTCCAGGCACTTGTTTACTAAAAGGCAACCAGACCCCATTACTTGGTGTTTGAGGCACTCTCAGGTATTTAAGCTACATATTTCCTTCCTTTATATCCAATTCCCATAAACCCATAATATGAAAGTGGTCTCCTGGAATGTTAAAGGGCTGCGCTCCCCCCAGAAACGAATGGCAGTCCTCAGACACCTAAAGTGATTACACGCTGATATAGCAATCCTTCAAGAAACACACCTGCTATCTGTAGACTTCCACCGCATGCGGAAACTATGGGTCGGACAAGCAATGGGCTCGTCTGCTAGCAAAGGT
>BLSH010102990.1:239653-253701 GCA_018402905.1 Glandirana rugosa
GATGTGTGGAGTGTGGAGGCCATTGGAGTGCAGGGACCTCATTGTCCATGGGTGAGATGATTGGAGCTTTGTGACCTGGTGCATTATCCTGCTGGAAGGAGCCATCAGAAGATGGGGACACTGCAGTCATAAAGGGATGGACATGGTCAGCAACAATACTCAGGTAGGGTGTGGGGTTTAAACCATGCTCCATTGGTACTAAGGGGCTCAAAGTGTGCCAAGAAAATATCCCTTCCACCATTACACCACCACCACCAGCCTGAACCGGTGATACAAGGCAGGATGGATCCATGCACCAAATTCTGACCCCACCATCTGAATGTCGCAGCTGAAATCCAGACTCAGACCAGGCAACGTTTCTCCAATCTTCTATTGTCCAATGTTGGTGATCCTGTGCCAATTGTAGCCTCAGTTTCCTGTTCTTAGCTGACAGGAGTGGCACCCGGTGTGGTCTTCTGCTGCTGTAGCCCATCTGCTTAAAGATTGGATGTGTTGTGCATACAGAGATAGTATTCTGCATACCTTGTGTGTAACAAGTGGTTATTTGAGTTACTGTTGCCTTTCTATCATCTGGAACCAGTCTGCCCATTCTCCTCTGACACCAACAAGGCATTTTCCTCCTCACCACTGCCGCTCCCTGCATATTTTCTCTTTTTTTCCGCCATTCTCGGTAAACCCGAGAGATGGTTGTGCCTGAAAATCCCAGAAATACTCAGACCAGCCTCTCTGGCACCAACAACCATGGCGCGTTCAAAATCACCTAAATCCTCTTTCTTCCCCATCCTGATGCTCGGCTTGAAATTCAGCAAGTCGCCTTCACCACGTCTAGCTGCCTAAATGCATTGAGTTGCTGCCATGTTATTGGCTGATTAGCAATTTGTGTTACCAAACAATTGAACAGGTGTATCTAATAAAGTGTCCGGTGAGTGTATATGTGACTGTTGCCCACTAGGACTTCTGCACAGACCCGGACAACCACAGCCCAGGGTTGTCAGGAAGAGGTACTTTGGGGGGGGGGGGCGCAGAGCTCTCCCTGCCCCAATGCACCCACCCCCCCATGTTAAGGGCATGTGGCCTGGTATGGTTCAAGGGGCGGGGGGGCGCTCGCTCAACCCTCCTTTTCCTGACCTGCCAGGCTGCATGCTTAGATAAGGGTCTGGTATGAATTTTGGTGGGCCCAACACCGTTTTTTTTTAAATTTTGGCACGGGAGTTGACTGCTTTTTTTTTCTTTAGAAATGTCAGTTTTGCTGTTGCATGTTTTATGCATGCTACAGACGCGCCACTTTACAGGCACAGTAAGGGGACCCCCCAGGCACGTTATTTGAAGGACCACTTGAGGACCGGAAGGATTTACCCCCTTAATGACCAGGCCATTTTTTGCGATACGGCACTGCGTCGCTTTAACTGACAATTGCGCGGTCGTGCGTCATTGTACCCAAACAAAAAGCATGTCCTTTTTTTCCCCCACAAATAGAGATTTCTTTTGGTGGTATTTGATCCCCTCTGCGGTTTTTATATTTTGCGCTATAAACAAAAAACAAAGTGACAATTTTGAAAAAAAAGCAACATTTTTTACTGTTTGCTATAATAAATACCCCCCCCCCCCCAAAAAAAAATATAAAAAAAAACATTTCTTCCTCAGTTTAGGCCAATATATATTCTTCTACATATTTTTGGTTAAAAAAAACCCCAAAAAACTAAATAAGCCTATATTGATCGGTTTGCGCAAAAGTTATAACGTCTACAAAATAGGGAATAGATTTATGGCATTTTTATTATTATTTTTTTTTACTAGTAATGGCGGTGAGCTGCGATTTTTAGCGGCACTGCGACATTGCGGCGGGTAGGTCTGACACCTAACTGACATTGACACTTTTTTGGGAACCAGTGACATTATTACAGTGATCAGCGCTAATAATATGCACTGTCACTGTATTAATGGCACTGGCAGGGAAGGGGTTAACATCAGGGGCTGTCAAAGGGTTAAATGTGTTTCCTAACTGTATGGGGGATGGGCTGCCTGGAAAACACTGAGATCTGTCTTCCTGCATAGCAGAAAGACAGAATCTGTGTGATCTCCCCTGTCAGAGCGGGGATCTGCCTTGTTTACACAGGCAGATCCCCGTTTTGTCATTGCGGGGAACGATCGCGGGTGGCCGGTGGACATGGAGTCCCGCTGATTGGCTCCCCCACTGGCCAGTGGGCACGCGCCCACAATATAGAGTTCCCAAGCCAACGTACAATGACGACAGCTGGTCGGCAAGTGGTTAAGCATCATTAAAATTACTGCTCATGAAAAAATGATTGTTTTTAATTGATATATGTCCCCCAGGGCAATACCCAGACCCCCAAACCCCTTTATGTCCAATTACTTGCATATAAACCTTCAAAATGGGCACTTTTTTCTGTTCGTCCCCCACAGACTTCAATGGGGTTCGCTGTTCGGGAGTTCTGCAAACCAAACAGGGGGGTGTTCGGCCCATCCCTACTAATGAACCTATAACATAAACAGTAAGCTTTTTAACACAAACATATAACATCCCATCGTAGATTGGTAACAAGGTGAAGTGGACACAATACTAGCAGACAGACAGAAACAGTAGATGACTTGATTAACAATGGGAATTCACACCTAGGAGGCACACAATGGGGAATTATACCATGAGAGAAAGACACCTTAATAAACAATTTACAGCAGGAGACCCCAGCATCAGATTGTTTTGAGCTGACTATATTAACATCTATTCTGAGTCTCTGAGTCTAGGAGGGATTGGGATGGGGGTGGTTGAAGCAGTCAATGCTGGTTTGGGCACAGAGGCCCCACATCTGTATCCAGGTCAAAGGTTCCCAGAGTCTGTGTGTTTTGGGGAGACATGGACCTGAATCCAAAGCAAAACCACTCCAAAGGTCCCCCAGGCACACACCTCCAAAAAAAGCCCCCTCAAAAGCCAGGGCCCATAGTCAGTAGGCAAGAGGTAACCCTGCAGTCCCCTCCAAAAGCCTCTGTCCCCGTTGGGTCTGTCACATTCATAAATCTTATGTTTTTCTTATTATGTCATGTAAATACACAGCAGGGGTTTTTATTGACTTTGTTGTGATTTTTGTGGATTTTGAGAAATAACTACAGCTAGATAAATCATGGATGACTTGTTTTAGGGTGGGTTCACACATGCGCGGCTGCGGGTTCACGCCTGGGGTCCGGTGCGTGTCTGTTCACCGGTTCAGGTGTGATTCAGGTCTGAATTTTTGGCTGAATTCGCACTTGAACCGACAACAGACGCGCACTGGACCCTTTTTCAATTCGGACCGTGCCCGCTCCAGACATGTGTGAACCGGCTCCATTCAGAGACAGTCATCCCGCATCCAATTCACCAGTAGCGGCCCATCCATACAGGGCGCTGTGCCCCTAATCCATGTGCCCGGCCCCTAATCTACATGCAGGGCGCTGGACACATGGATTCCAATGGGTTTTTTTTCTTTTTGAAGCACAGGATTAGAGCCTGAGGCTCTAATTGGCTTCAAAAAAGGGCGGGCTCGGGGCGAACTGAGCCCACCCAGTTATGTGAAAATAGCGCATTAATATTCACTAACGTCTTCCTGCTTCTCCTCCTGGCCAATCAGGAAGTGGGTCCTGAGACCTGATTGGCCTGGGATTGGTGACAAACTTTGACACTTAAAAATCTCCAATGGCGACATTTAAACATTTCTACAGTTTACCAGTTTTGAGTTACAGAGGAGGTCCAGTGCTAGAATTATTGCTCTCGCCCTAACGATCACCGCGATACCTCAAATGTGTGGTTTGAATATTGTTTTCATATGTGGGCGTGACTTACGTATGTGTTCGCTTCTGCATGCGAGCTCGGTTGGACGGGGCGCTTTGAATATTTTAAAAAATGTTTCTTATTTATTTTACTTTTTACTTTTAATTTTTACACCGTCCTTTTAAATAAAAAAAATGATCACTATTATTCCTATTACAAGAAATGTAAACATTCCTTGTAATATAAAAAAGCATGCAGGGACCTCTTAAATATGAGATCTGGGGTCAAAAAGACCTCACATCTCATATTTACAATTATATGCAATAAAAAAAAAAATGACACTTGAAAAAAAAGTCTCCTTTAAGAGCTTTGGGCGGAAGTGACGTTTGACGTTGCTTCCGCCCTGCAATGTTATGGAGCCGAGCAGGGGCCATCTTCCCCTCAGTCAACATCCAGGCATCAGGCAGCAGGATTGGATCATCTCCAATGCTACCGGCGGGTCCGGTAAGTGGCAGAGATGACCATAGCAACGGGAGGGGGCGCCCTCTCCCGCCCCCGATAAAAGTGATCTCGCTGGGAATCTGCCACAGAGACTACTTTTATCCGAAAGAGGGCCGCCCGCCGTTTTAAAAATGCTAGCTATCTGCTACCATAGCAATGGTATTCAATGGCAAATTACCGCCGTATAATGACAGCGGGCAATCTGGAAGTGGTTAATGTCCATAGTCTGGCACAAGTGTATTTTAAAAATGTGATTTGTCAACATTAAAGTTGTAAACTTAAGTCATGGAATTTGAGGAAAGCACATATATCTGTTATTGTTTACTTATCTCTCTCCAAAGCTCTGAGTGTCGTTTATCTCTGGTGCTTCCTTCCTCTGTTATCAGCATGAGTCACTTCTGGCAAGTTTTGCCGACACGTGAGATAAATTTGTGTCAGGGAGGAAGATAAGCACGGAGCTTGTCCACTCACAACCCATTTCTTCTGCTGTGTGGAGGGGGGGGGGGGTGTGCTTTTCCTCCAATCAGCTCTCACACACTGTAAGTGCAGTCTCTCCGCCCCCTCCTCTGTGCTCCTTGCAGATGAAGAAAGATTCAAACACTTTTCTGCCCTTCTAAAGAGGTATAGAGAAGAGAAGACTGCAGATAAACAAGTAAAACCTACGTAGGAGGAGTTGTTTCATCTCTGTGTATCATTTGAGGCCAGTCAATTTACTGGGTATATGTGAGGGTTTACATCCACCTTAATGTGTAGTACCTCCCAAAAGTGGAACTTCCGCTTTAAGTGAAGGTGACCACAATTGGCATGTCTTTTTTTTGGTGGGGGGGGGGGGGGGGGACTGCGGCTCCAGGAAGGAAGTCCACCTTCCCCCCTCCCTCTCGGCAATCTTCTGGGACACATCGCAGGTCCCAGAAGATACGCAGGCCAGTCATAAGGCGCAGCCAAAGCCGGGTGCCCACACTTATGATGCCGGTGCCGCTGAGGGGAGGGGGGCGAAGAGCGAGCCCTCGGGCGACCGCATCGCTGGAGCCAGGAACGGGTGAGTGTCCGATTGTTAAGAGTCAGCAGCTACACTTTTTGTAGCTGCTGACTTTTAAATGGGTGGAACTCCGCTTTAAGCCTGACAGGTTTCGTCTATATTGTATCAGACTGTGTTAATTTGTAAATGAGTTATAATAATGTGAATGTGTTACATTGTTTCTTCTAGATTCCTATGAAGTCTCTCCCTTTTGATGATGACTATGGACTGCCATGGAACAATTTTCTCAGTTTCCCTTTATCCTCTGCTGGCCGGGATTTCTAGAACCTGAACTCTGAGAGATGAGACATTTCCTATGGAGGATTAGATGGGATCTGTAACCTTTCATGTATTCCGCGTGGACTTGAGAAAAAGGCGTGGGGTTTGCTTGTATACTCTCACGTACAGCCGCATTAAACAAGGCACATTTTAATACGTGGAGCACTGCTGCCATTTAATTCCTTTCTACAGAAGACAATAAATTCAATTATCGTAATCACAAGGAATAATTGGTTGTTTTGTACTAAATGTTTTAATTCGTTTTTTCCATTACTAAAAAAGGTTTTTAAACATGTAGTCATTATTTTTTTGTGTTTAGTCAAAAAAAAAAGAAATCTCCCCAACATCTCCAAAATACCCCCCCCCCCCCCAAACCAATGAAACCACAAAGCTTCTAATTCACTCCCTGGTCATCTCCCACCTTGACTACTGCAACCCCTCCTTATTGACTTACCTCTAAATAGACTATCCCCCCTTCAGTCCATCATGAATGCTGCTGCCAGACCACCTTACCAACCGGTCAGCATCTGCCACCCCTCTCTGCCAATCCCTCCATTGGCTGCCACTCACCCAACAAATTCAATTCAAAATACTAAATAACTTACAAAGCCATGCACTACTCAACCCCCAGCCATGGGCATCCGCAGAAATTTTTTCAGGGGGGCATCATTTTAAGGTCACCCATGCTATGCCCCTTTTTGACATTATCACATTATCATGGTCAGAGACTGCAGACATAGTACAGGAGATGATCAGACACTGCGGACATAGTACAGGAGATGGTCTGAGACTGTGGACATGGCACACGAGACAATCAATCAGAGACTTCATACATAGCCCAAGAGGATAAGGACCTAGTGGGCAACCCCGATCCGACCCCTGATTCCAGGGGGGGCAATCGCCCCCCCCCTTGCCCCTATCTGCGGACGCCCAAAAATCAAAATATCAACTAAATCGTTCTCTTCGTTCCTCCCAAGACCTCCAGCTCTCTAGTTCTCTCGTCACCTCCTTCCATACTCGCCTTCAGGACTTCTCCCAAGCCTCTCCCATCCTTTGGAATTCCCTATCCCCAATCTATTAGACTATCTCCAATTCTTTCCACTTTCTGGCAATCACTGAAAACATTTCTCTTCAGAGAAGCCTGTCCTGCCCCTACCTAAAAACTGTACATTTATTTTCTTCATCAGCTCACCCCCCACAGTATTTACCTTTTGTATCACACAACCCTCCCTCCTAGATTGTAAGCTATAATGAGCAGGGTCCTCTTATTCCTCCTGTATTGGATTGTAACCTGAGGCGGCCCATCCATTAAGGGTGCACAGGTGCCGTCCCCCATCCACACCGCTGCCCCCCCCCCTATCCATGCATCCAGCCCCTTGGAGGACGCCGGGCGAATGAAAAACAATGGGGGAGTGCCTTTTTTGAAGCACTGATTAGAGCCAGAGGCTCTAATAGGCTTCAAAATAGGGTGGACTCGGGCGCAGAGAATGCACTCACTGCCCACCCTGGTGTGTTACAATAGCAAATGAATATTCATTATTCTAACACAAATCTTCCTCCCGGCCAATCGGGAAGCATCACCCGATTGGCTGAAAGGATAGGCGATCCTATTTTACACTTAGGAAGAGGGGAGGAGACACACAGTGGCTGTTATGGAGGAAAGGAGACACAGGAGCCGTTGCCCGGTGCTCACTGCACGATGCCTGCTGCCCAATGCCTGATGTCCGATACAATATGCCTGCTGCCCACTAGTTAGATGGGGTAAGCGCCGGACCAACCTGCAGATGTGGGGGGGGGGTTGTTTGCCGCCCCCCCCAAAAAAAAAAAATACCACCAGCCACCACTGATTGTAAGTGTACTGTCTGCCATCACATTGTAAAGCACTGCGCAAACAGTTGGCGCTATATAAATCCTGTATAATAATAACTAGACATGTGCGGTGCCTTTTGTTACAAATCTATATTCAGACAAATATTTTGTTATTCAGGAAATATCCGAATCCCCGAATTACAGTACAAACAAATCTTACAGAATTCTCCGAATAACGAAATGAAATTCGTCCAAATTTCCGAAATTCAAATTGAAATTTAACTCAAATTTTACATTGAATTCCAACTGTAAACATATTGTTAAAATGAAAGACTGAGTTATTGGTGGACCAAATAATGCTGATTTTGTTAAGCCAAAGGTGATTTAAAGAGTCATTGTAATCATTTGATGAAGATTTTCTTTTGTTTTTTCCATTTGCAAGAGTAAAATTGATAAAAAGATACCAGTGAAATATAAATATTTAAAAGCATTTGTATTTGACATTTTTTCTCAGCTGGCTGAAACTTCTGCACAGAATTGTGCATAGTGAAATGTTGAAAGAAAGATACCGGTACTACTTTTATTAATTAGCCCGTGTATTATTAATAAAAGATCAATGAGTAGAAATAATCAGATGTTTGGTTACTCGGCTACCGCATTCGATTTGAAAAAAACATTTTTTGTTTCGACTGATTCAAAATTTATCATTTTGAATGTTTCTAATCAAGAAAAAAAAAGAAAAAAGGTAAATTCGAAGAATTTCGAAGACACAGTGAGTGCGCGGGCGCGCCTCCAGCGGCACGCGCGCGCTCACTAGGCTCGATCTCGCGGCCACCGTCATATGACGGCGATACGCGTTACAGAGCCACTTTGTCGCCGTCATTTGCTGATCAGCTGTCGGCAAGTGGTTAACCACTTCACCCCCGGAAGGATTACCCCCTTCCTGACCAGAGCACTTTCTGCGTCGCTTTAACTGACAATTGCGCGGTCGTGCGACGTTGTACCCAAACAAAATTGACGTCCTTTTTCCCCACAAATAGAGCTTTCTTTTGGTGGTATTTGATCTCCTCTGCGTCATTTCTGATCACCGCTATAAACAACTAAAGAGAGACAATTTTGAAAAAAAAACAAACTTTTTTTACTTTTTGCTATAATACAAATCCAAAAAATATATGTATAAAAAAAAAATGTATTCATCAGTTTAGGCCGATTTATATTCTTCCTCATATCTGTGGTAAAAAAAATTGCAATCGGCGTTTATTGATTGGTTTGCGCAAAAGTTGCCGCGTTTTCAAACCATCAGAATTGATTTACGGTGTTTTTACAATTTTTTTTTTTTACTAGTAATGGTGCCGATCTGCCATTTTTATCGGGACTGCGATACTGAGGCGGACAAATCGGACATTTTTGACTCTTTTTTGGGACCATTGACATTTATACAGCGATCAGATCTAAAATAGCCACTGATTACTGCGTAAATGTCACTGGCAGGGAAGGGGTTTACACTAGGGGGGGGGGCGATCAGAGGGTTAAATGTGTTCCCTCACTGTGTTCTAACTGTGTAAGGAGCATGAGAGATCTGACTGATTGCAGGGATCATTCGATCACTGTCATGCCGCCTGACAGAACGGAATGTTCTTCCTTTGTATTACATCGAGTCCGGCCACACTCAGGGGCGTGCGGTGGGTACGAGAGTGCGCCGCCGGTAGCGTGCACCTGCTACTCGCGCCTGCACGAATCGCCATTTATAGATGGAGGCTGCCATTGCTGAGCTATCCTTCTGTAAATACTAGCTGCTTGGCTGTCAGTAGTAACCCAGTGGCTTCACAATTCGGAATCACTGCCCTGAACATATTCACTAGGCTTGTGCAATTCGTTTCGTTCCGAATTTCGTTTTTACCGAATTTTGCAAAATTCGGCAATTCGGACGAATTCCGAATTTTCAATTTCCGAATTTTTCTGAATTTTCGTTTTTCCGAATCGTGGTAATTCGGAAATTCAGAAATTTGCGGTAATTCGGAAATTTGCGGTAATTCGTCAATTTCGGAAATTCGCGGTAATTCAGCACTTGTGGTAATTCGGAAATTCGAGGTAATTCGGCAATTGCGGTAATTCGGTAATTTGCGGTAATTCGGCAATTGCGGTAATTCGGAAATTCGGCAATTGGAACAGACGAAAATCCGAAATTCGGAAATCCGAAAATTGGAAAAAACGAAGAATATTTGAAATAACTAACTAATAACTATTAAATTATAGGTATTGGAATTTCCTTGAAAGTTTGGCTGTTAATTAAATTAGATATGAAATTTAGCACTAATAGTCATACTTTCAAGAAAATTTCAATACCTATATTTAATAGTTATTTATTATTATTTCAAATATTCTTTTTTATTTCCGAAATTCGGAAATAAGGAAGAACATTTGAAATAATAAGTTATTAATTTATAATTTTTACTTATTATAAATGATAATAAGCTATTATTATTTCAAATGTTTTTCCTTATTTCCGACTTTTGCAGTGTGTGACTGTATATATGCATACTGTATGCATGTGTGTGTGCATACTGGGTGTGTATATACTGGGTGTGTATATTGTATGTATATTGTATGTATACTGTGTGTATATTGGATGTATATTGTATGTATACTGTGTGTTTACATACAATATAAGCACAGTATATACACATCCAGTATGCACACACATACATACAGTATGCATATATACAGTCACACACTGCAAAGGTCAGAAATAAGGAAGAACATTTGAAAAAATAATAGCTTATTATAATTCATAATAAGTAGAGTTGAGCGAACCCAGACTGTAAAGTTCTGGTCCGTACCGAACTTTTGTGTGTCCGGGACCCGGACCCGAACCCGGACTTTTCAAAAAAAGTCCGGATTTGGGTCCGGGGTTCTGGCAATTTTACTAAAAGTTCTGAAAATTGCTGTAAAAAAGTCCTGGAAAGTCCTAGAGGTCTGCAAAAGGAAGGAACATGGGGGTAAGGGTCGGACAAGTGCCCTACAAAGAAATGGGGACAGGGAAATAACTAAAAGCATTTTTTTTTAAATGGAGGTGGATGTGGACCATCTTCAAACTGTGTCTGAAAAGTATTAATTAACGGTAGAAGCCATATCACTGTTCTAAAATCATCTTCAAACTGTGTCAAAAAAGTATAAATAAGCCGGGAGAACCCATATCACTACTAGAACAGTAGTATGGTTTCTCCCGGTTTTAGTTAAAGTTTAACACACAGTTTCCAGATGATTGTAGAACAGTAGTATGGTTTCTCCCGGTTTTAGTTAAAGTTTAACACAGTTTCCAGATGCTTGTAGAACAGTAGTATGGTTTCTCACGGTTTTAGTTAAAGTTTAACACACAGTTTCCAGATGTTTGCAGAACAGTAGTATGGTTTCTCCCGGTTTTAGTTAAAGTTTAACACACAGTTTCCAGATGCTTGTAGAACAGTAGTATGGTTTCTCCCGGTTTTAGTTAAAGTTTAACACACAGTTTCCAGATGATTTTAGAACAGTGATATGGGTTTTCCCGGCTTATTTATACTTTTTTCACACAGTTTGAAGATGATTTTAGAACAGTGATATGGCTTCTACCGTTAATTAATACTTTTCAGACACAGTTTGAAGATGGTCCACATCCACCTCCATTTTTGATTTTTTTTTAAATGCTTTTAGTTATTTCCCTGTCCCCATTTCTTTGTAGGGCACTTGTCCGACCCTTACCCCCATTTTCCTTCCTTTTGCAGACCTCTAGGACTTTCCAGGACATTTTTACAGCAATTTTTAGAACTTTCTAAACATTTAGAATGTTCTTCCTTATTTCCGAATTTCGGAAATAAAAAAGAATATTTGAAATAATAATAAATAACTATTAAATATAGGTATTGAAATTTTCTTGAAAGTATGACTATTAGTGCTAAATTTCATATCTAAGTTCATTAACAGCCAAACTTTCAAGGAAATTCCAATACCTATAATTTAATAGTTATTAGTTAGCTATTATTTCAAATATTCTTAGTTTTTTCCAATTTTTGGATTTCCGAATTTCGGATTTTCGTCTGTTCTAATTGCCGAATTTCCCAATTACCGAAATTGCCGAATTACCGCGAATTTCCGAATTACCGCGAATTTCCGAATTAACGAAATTGCAGAATTACCGCGGATTTCCGAATTACCGTGAATTTCCAAATTACCGCGATTCGGAAAAATGAAAATTCGGAAATTGAAAATCCGGAATTCGTCCGAATTGCCGAATTTTGCAAAATTCGGTAAAAACGAAATTCGGAATGAAACGAATTGCACAAGCCTAGTTTGGGATTGCGATAGAGTACGACCGCTTTGGTCGCAGGTTACACAGTTTATTGCAGACACCTTAGACCTCCCAAATATATGTAGCCCACTACATGGATTGTTGGAGATATTTGAGGATGACCAGATGGACTCGAGTACCAAGACTTTACTGTGGTTACTGTTTTTCTATGTACGCAAGTTGATAGTCATTCAATGGATCAGAAGAGATTATATGAAGCTTTCAGTCTGAAAATCTCTGATAAATACTAATATTACTCTGTATAAGATGGCATATGAAGCACGCGGGTTGCCCCAAAAAATTCAATAAGATTTGGGGCCCTTGGGTGAATTCCAGGGACATGGTTGCAGATAATCCTTAAAAAAAACAAATGTGTATGGGGTTCAGGTCTTCATGCTGTTCTATGGGGCAGCTGAGAAATTACTGATCAAATAATGGGATAGTAGTGCCTCCTGGGTGGACTGCATGGATCCCGCCGACCTCCGCTATCTTCATCGGAGCCAAATTTCATGCACATCATGCTTCCTTTGCAAATCTACAAATATATCTTCTAAGGGTACTGTTATGTTCTTCGAGTTTTTTTTTTTCTCTTCAGTTTTAAAGTTATGTTTTACATCATAACATATATGGTGTTGTACATGCGAGAAAACCATTGCTAAATATGTAAAGACTTTACTGAGGCAACCCTTTTTTTTGACAAGTATAGAATTACTATTGTATACAATATGTCATGTACTTTCGTATGTACTTGCCAACGTATGTATAACAATAAAAAAAAATGTAAAAAAAAAAAAAAAATTACACATCTAATGTCATGACGACCTATCACATTTTTGAAGGCCCTGGAGCACCAGAACAATGGAATTGCCCACAAAATGACCCCATTTTGGAAGGCAAACACCCCAACGAATAATCTATGAGGCATAATGTGAAAGATTTATTTTTTTCCAGAAGTTTTTGGAAAATGTGGAAAAAAAATGAAAACAAATATTTTAAAAACAAAGTTGTCCATTTATAAGACATTCCCAACACATAGCATGTACATAGCAAAAATGACACCCCAAAATACATTCTGCTACTCCTGAGTATGGCGATACCACATGTGTGAGACTTTTACACAGCCTGGCCACATACAGAGGCCCAACATTGAACTAGTACCTTCAGGCGTTCTACGGGCATAAATTACACATCTCATTTCTCAACCACCTATTACACTTTTGAAGGCCCTGGAGCAACAGGACAATGGAATTGCCCACAAAAAGACCCCAGTTTGGAAAGCAAACATCCCAACGTATAATCTATGAGGCATAATGAGTCTTTTGAACATGTCTTTTTTTTCCAGTAGTTTTTGGAAAATGTGGGAAAAAAATGAAAATGCTTTAATGCAAAGTTGTACATTTATATGATATTTCCAAAACATAGCATGTACATAGAAAACATGACACCCCAAAATACATTTTACTACTCCTCCTGAGTATGGAGATACCACATGTGTGAGACTTTTACACAGCCTGGCCACATACAGAGGCCCAACATTGAACTAGCACCTTCAGGCTTTTTACGAGCATAAATTGCACATCTCATTTCTCAACCACCTTTTACACTTTTGAAGGTCCTGGAGCACCAGAAAAATGGAATTGCCCACAAAATGACCCCATTTTAGAAAGCAAACACCCCAACGTATATTCTGTGAGGCATAATGAGTCTTTTGAACATGCCATTTTTTCCAGTAGTTTTTGGAAAATGTGGGAAAAAAATGAAAACGCATTTTTTTACACAAAGTTGTCCATTTATATGATATTTCCAACACATAGCAGGTATATAGCAAAAATGACCCCCCCAAATACATTCTGCCACTCCTCCATGATGATACCAAATGTGTGAGACTTTTACAGGAGATGTTTACTGATAGGTGATGACGGTCACTGACAGGTGATTGGTGATTGGCGATGATTACTGATGGGTGACGGGTGACTGGTGGAGGTCACTGATGGGTGACGGGTGACTGGCTGTGGTCACTGATGGGTGATGGGTGTCTGGCGGTGGTCACTGATGGGTGACCGGCAGTGGTCACTGATGGGTGACTGGTGGTGGTCACTGATGGGTGACGGGTGACTGGCAGTGGTCACTGATAGGTGACGTATGACTGGCGGTGGCCACTGATGGGTGACGGGTGTCTGGTGGGGGTCACTGATGGGTGACTGGTGGTGGTCACTGATGGGTGACTGGCGGTGGTCACTGATGGGTGCCGGGTGTCTGGCGGTGGTCACTGATGGATGACGGGTGTCTGGCGGAGGTCACTGATGGGTGCCGGGGGTAGTCACTGGGGGTGGTCTGTGGGCAGTGGGTAGTCA
>BLSH010102990.1:253711-264662 GCA_018402905.1 Glandirana rugosa
GTCAGTGGGTAGTCACTGGTGGTGGTCAGTGGGTAGTCACTGGGGGTGGTCTGTGGGCAGTGGGTAGTCACTGGTGGCGGTCTGTGGGTAGTAGGTAGTCACTGGTGGCGGTCTGTGGGCAGTAGGTGTCTGGCGGAGGTCACTGATGGGTGCCGGGTGTCTGGCGGTGGTCACTGATGGATGACGGGTGTCTGGCGGTGGTCACTGATGGATGATGGGTGTCTGGCGGTGGTCACTGATGGGTGACGGGTGTCTGGTGGGGGTCACTGATGGGTGACTGGTGGTGGTCACTGATGGGTGACTGGTGGTGGTCACTGATGGGTGCCAGGTGTCTGGCGATGGTCACTGATGGGTGACCGGTGTCTGGCGGTGATTACTGATGGGTGATGGGTGTCTGGCGGTGGTCACTGATGGGTGACGGGTGACTGGCGGTGGTCACTGATGGGTGACAGGCCATGGGTGACTGGCGGTGGTCACTGATGGGTGACAGGCCACGGTCACGGTCACTGATAGGTGACAGGCCACGGTCACTGATGGGTGACAGGCCACGGTCACTGATGGGTACGGGTGACACGCCACGGTCACTGATGGGTGACAGGTGCACATTATGATGGCAGTCTGATGACAGGTGCACTTTATGGCGGCAGATGGGGTGACTGTTGGGTGACAGGGGCAATGGGAGGGGCAGGGTGGAAGTGACAGGTGTGTGTTTTTACTGTACAGATCAGTAACTCACTGATCCAAGCTCTTCTCTCCTCACACTGGACACTGTGTGAGGAGAGAAGAGCTGGTAACAGTGAGTTACCGCTCTGTTTACATTACATGTGATCGGCTGTGAAGTAGATCACAGCCGATCATAAGGTAACAGCCGCCGGCCAACAGCTGATACCTGTGTCGGTGACAGGCAGTGTTCCTTGGGAACACACTGCCACCGACATGCACGTGCAGCGTGATCCCGATCGCGTGCATGTGATGTGCGAATGGGGGAAGTACCATTTGAGATCAGCCGTGACTTCATCACGGCTGATCACATGGTAAACAGCCATGACCAATGGCTGTTCACCCCCGTCGGTGACACGGTGTGTCCTGGGGAAATATGACGTCCGCCCACAACGAGAGCTGCACCTCTCCACCGTCGCCCAATCAGACAGTGCATTGCGGTCTGCTTGTAAGTCGGAGACGTCCTGTAAGGACGTTATTCCACTGCATAGCTTGGTGTCATCTGCAAACACTGAAATGGTAATTTTTTTTGTGTAATATTAAAATTTGTTTGATGATCTGATTAATTTAACTGTGACAAGTATGAAAAACAAAAATTAGGGGTAAATACTTTTTCACAGCAATTTATATAATTTTTTTCACACAAAAATTGTTTTCTTTTGGTCTTATTTGATCACCTCTAGGTTTTTTATTTTTAATTATATAAACAAAAAAGACCACATAACAAAAATTTCTGTTATAAAAAATGAATTAATAAAAATAATTTCTTCATATATTTAGACCAAAATGTATTCTGCTACATGTCTTTTGTAAGAAAAGAAAACCACAATTACTCCCCATGCTTACAGCTGCTTTTACCAGCGTCAGACATTTTTTTTGCAGCTTAAAAAACGCCTCTCCATGTTATTCTATGGCCTCATGCACACACAGGTTTTTAGAAGCTGTAAGAGGTATAGGCATTTTCAAGCTGCAAAAAAAACTCGGGGCCAGCGCGTTCTGAGGACCGGCGTTACAGCTGTAAAAACGCCTGATGCTGCTAAAGGTTACTGAACGCGGCTTTATGCTGGATACAGCCTTAAGCTGCATCAAGAATTTTTTTTTTTACAGTCACAATCAATGGTTCCCTATGAGAGCCCATTGATTTGAATATAAATCGCATCCAAGTTGGAACGTGATGATTCGACTTGCGGTGCGACTTGTGCTCTGAGGATCTTGAAGGGGAACCCCATGCCAAAATGAAAAAAAAAAACGGCATCGGGTCCCCCCAAAGATCCATACCAGGCCCTTTGAGTCTGGTGTGGATTTTGAAAGGGAACCCCACGCCAAATAAAAAAAAAAAAAAGAGTAGGCCCCACCCAAGATGGTTTGGTATGGATTTTAAGGGGAACCCCCATGCCAAAAAAATAAAAAAAAAGTATAGGTCCCCCAAAAACCATACCAAACCCTTAACTGAGCATGCATCCTGGCAGAAAAGGGGGGAGGCGAGCCCCCCCTCCTGGACCATACCCGGCCACACCCCCCCACCCCAAAGCACCATGTCCCCATTTTGATCGGAACAAGGGCCCCTTCCAAACAACCCTGGGTGGTGGTTATTGGGGTCTGCAGGCAGGGGACTTATCTGAATCTGGAAGCCCCCCGTTAACAAGGAGGCCCCCAGATCCCAGCCCCCACACTATGTGAATGAGTATGGGGTACATTGTACCACTATTCATTCACCCAAAGAAGTATCAAAAATAAGTAAAAAAAGGACACAGGTTTTTGACAAAGTCCTTTATTAAAGTAGCTCCAATGTGTCTTCTCCCTTCGGTCTTCTCCTCTCTCTGGTGATGTCTTCTTCCTCCGGTTCTTCTCCCTCCTCCACTGATGTCTTCTCCCTCTGTTGTGTTCTTACTCTGGTTTTTCTGCCTCTAGTTCTTCTTCCTCCTGATGTCTTTTACAGACGCTAGCTCCTTCTGCTGTGTTAGCTCTGGTGTGTGCCAATACTTTTATAGTCATGGGGCATGGCCATCCGGTGACATCACTTGGAGACCCCGCCCCTTGTGAGATCAAGGCCCTGGGCCTGTACCTGATGCCCACTCACAGTATATTTACTGTGGAGGGTCAGCAGGAGGATAGTAGTTAAAAAAAATAGAAGCAAACAAAAAAACAGCAGGAAAATACTAGTTGAGGGAAGGAGACTAAGACCCCTTTCGCGCGTTTTAGCGCTATAAATAGCGCCTGAATACTGCCTCTCAAGTCTCGCCAGTATGAAAGCCCGAGTGCTCTCACACTGGGGTGGTGCACTTGCAGGACGGGAAAAAAAGTCCTGCACCATCTTTGGGGTGGGTTGGGAGTGGTGTATACAGCCCCCCTAAACCGTCCTGACCCTTTTTAATGTAATATTGTCTGTATAAAAGTCCATGAGCTTAAAGCGGAGTTCCACCCAGTTAAAAATCAGGAGCTACAAAAAGTTTAGCTGCTGACTTTTTTTTTTTTCTCAATCAAAAGTTTATTAACATAAAGAATAAACCAAAAAGTTACAAATTACAAAGAGTGCAGTATATCTTATTTGGGTAAAGGTGATTAGGGTTACATTTGCATAAAACATTACATTTTACAAATTAAATACATTGGGCAGAGAAGTAGGATTGTACATACACCAATAATAGTGTCGTTTTCGTTAATAATCATCGAAGGGTGTTTGAGAAGGGTGTAATGTATTTGGATTTAAATAGGGTAAGCCCAGGGAAAAGGAGAAAAAGAGAAATAAAAGAAGAAGAAGAAAAAAAAAAAAAGAAACTAGGGGAGGAGAGGAAAGGGGGGTGGGGGGTTGAGAAAGGGAGCATCAAGTGTTGTCTCGTTAGGTGATTAAAAGCCAAGGAGATTTGGCTTATGGGCCAGTTTGAAGGGAGTCATAACGGGGGTCAACTCAATTTGTCATGTTCATTGTTGGATCTGTTATTATTTCTGGTGTGGTTGTTCAGTGAGCTCTGTAAATTTGTCAGAGATAGTAAACAAGTACCAGTCTTTCCAGATTTTGTGAAACTTAGAGGTGTCTTCTTTCTTCATCGCACTAATTTCCTCCATTTTGTAAGTCATGTTCACTTTATCTACCCATTCGCCGATTGTTGGGATTGTTGGGGATTTCCAATTGAGAGGGATAAGGTTTTTGGCTGCGTTAAGTAGATGTCTCGTGAGGGAGTGTTTGTATTTGCTGATGGGTATGTGATTTATATGAAGTAGGCATGCCTTAGCATCTAGTGATATTGTGGTGTCCGTAATGTGGTGTATCAGTTGAATAATAGATTGCCAAAACTTCTGAATTCGCGGACAGGACCACCAGATATGTAAAGAAGAGCCCACTCCATGATCACATCTCCAGCACGTATTGGAAGTGGAAGGGGACCATTTGTTGATCAATTGTGGTGTCACATACCAGTGGGAGAGTAATTTATATGAGATTTCCTGGGATTTCACGCTTAGGGAACATTTGTGGGCAAAGATGCATGCTTTTTCCCATTGCGTTTCCGAAAGAGATTCATTTAGTTCAACTTCCCATTTTTCTTTAATTTTTTTAGCGGATTTACAATCTAC
The DNA here is from genome assembly GCA_018402905.1 of Glandirana rugosa. Taxonomy (NCBI): domain Eukaryota; kingdom Metazoa; phylum Chordata; class Amphibia; order Anura; family Ranidae; genus Glandirana; species Glandirana rugosa. Next base: position 258,005 of record BLSH010102990.1, read on the forward strand.
TTTAGTTAACATGGAGTAGACTAAAGAAGTTGATCTGTCTACAGGGTTTTTTTGTAAGCAGATTTTCTCAAAGGGGGTTGGAGGCCTGGTAAAATGGTTTAGGTTCTTTTTGACTTGGAGAAGATCATGTAGTTGTGTGTAGATCCAATATCCCGCCATTGGGCCCCTTAGCCTGTCTTTGAGTTCCTGAAATGCTTTTAATTTCTTACCATTGAGGCAATGAAAAATCAGGAGTGAATCATTGTTCTTCTCTTGGGGTGCATGTTTGGAAGACGTGGAAATTGGGGTTAAAGGGCCTGGGTATGAAGTCAACAGTTGTTTTTTTGCGAGGGTATGAAAGATTCCAAGGGAGGTGTTAGAGGGTGAGAAATCTTTGACGGACTTAGAAAGGGAGAGGTGGCCCAGGGAAGATATTGTAAGTTTGTGTTAATGCTATTCCATTCTAACTCGATCCAATCCTTATTGCTTGAATGGAAGTGCCAGTCTATGATTCTTGTCATGTGGGTTGCTTGGTAGTATTTTAAAAAATCCGGAAGTCCCATTCCTCCTCTTTCCTTGGGTAGTGTTAATAGATTGAGGTTTATTCTAGGTTTACGATGGGCCCAAATACATTTTCTTTGAAGTTTAGTAAGCCGATTAAAAAAAGAGGTCGGAATTTTGACTGGGAGTGTATTAAAGTAGTACAGTAATCTAGGCAAGATGGTCATTTTTAAAATTGATGCTCTACCGAACCAGGAAAACTGCTTGTTAGACCATTTCTTCAGGTCTGTTTCTATATTTTTGAGTAAGGGAAGAAAATTTGTTTCGTAGATGTTGTCTATATTCGGTGTCAGTTTAATTCCTAGATAATGTAGTGATTTGGGATCCCATTTATAAGGGCAATTTTCTTTTGCCATTTTCAAAGGGTCTGGTTTCAGTGAAATATTGAGGGCTTCAGATTTGTTGTAGTTTATCTTGAAGTTTGAAATGAAATTAAATGTTTTGAATATTTTGTTTAGGTTTGGAATTGAAATGTGGGGTTGAGTTAGGAAAAAGAGGAGGTCATCTGCGTAGGCGGCCACTTTATATTCTCTGTTACAGATCTGAAAACCATCAATGTCATTTTCTAATTTAATTGTTCTAATCAGGGGTTCTAATGTTATAATGAACAATAGAGGTGATAGGGGGCAGCCCTGCCTGGTACCATTGCTTATTTTTAAGGGTTCAGAGTAAATATTGTTGATTTTAATTTTGGCTTGGGGGTTCGAATATAGTGCCTTGATCCAATTGATCATATTTTTGCCCATTCCTATATGGGAGCAAGTGGCCAATAAGTAAGGCCAAGCCACGCGGTCGAAGGCCTTCTCGGCATCTGTGGATAGGAGGAGGCCTTCAATTTTGGATGATTTGGCGAGGTGTATCAAATTGAGTGCTTTGCTTTGATGGTATTATCTTTAGCCTCCCTACCGGGCATAAAACCCACTTGGTCCGGACCTATTATTAGATTGAGTAATGGCTTAAGTCTATTGGCCAGAATTTTCGATAGTAGTTTTAGATCAATGTTTAGCAAGGAGATAGGCCTATAGTTTTCGCACTTTTGATGGTCCTTCCCTGGTTTGGGGATGATGGAGATATGTGCCATCAGGAATGTGTTTGATTCGGATTTGGATGAGGTTAAAAAGTTGAAGGCAGAAGCTAGGTGGGATGTTAAAATGTGGGTATAGATCTTATAGTATTGAGATGTAGGGCCCGGGCTTTTACCTGACTTTAATTCCCTGATTGCTGAATGTATCTCTTCTGGGGTGATCCACCGTTCTAGTACATTGGCATCACCTTCAGAGAGGGTTGGGATTTTACTGTTTTTCAAAATTTCAAGTATGGTATTTTCTCTGTTAGAGGAGATATGTGAAGGCTTCCTTTGGGGTTGAAGGTTGTAGAGCTGAGAATAATATTTATGGAAGATTTTAGCAATATTTTCTGGGTTGTGGGTCAAATTGCTGTCAGTGTCACGAATCGAGTGGATATGTCTGCTGAAGTTTGTATCTTTCAGTGCTTTAGCGAGAAGTTTCCCTGATTTGTCTCCCTGTTCATAAAATATGTGTTTGCGAAAATAAAGGGATTTTTGAATTTTTAAGTCTAAGATTGTTTGTAATTTTTTCCTGAGAGTAATTAATTCATTTTCGACCTTCAATGCAAGTGATTGTTTGTGTTGGACTTCTAATTTTGAGATCTTTTTTGTCAGATTAATGATCTCGGTTACATTCTCTTTTTTTCTTCTGGCTCCCCATTTCATCAGTTCACCCCTGATGACGCATTTATGGGCCTCCCAGTTATTTAAAGGGTTGGTCTCGGAACTGATATTTTTATCGAAGTAATCTAGAAGTTTGGTTTGAATGTCTGTTTGAATTTCAATATCTGTGTTGTGTTGTGTGTTATATTGCGATTCGGCACTGCGTCGCTTTAACTGACAATTGCGTGGTCATGCGACGTTGTACCCAAACATAATTAACATCCTTTTTTCCCACAAATAGAGCTTTCTTTTGGTGGTATTTGATCACCTCTGCGTCATTTCTGATCAGCGATATAAACAAAAAAGAGCGACAATTTTGAAAAAAACAAACAAACAATATTTTTTACTTTTTGCTATAATACATATCCAAAAAAATATATAAAAAACACATTTATTCATCAGTTTAGGCCGATATATATTCTGCTACATATTTTTGGTTTGCACAAAAGTTGCTGGGTTTACAAACTATGAGAATTCATTTATGGCGTTTTTACAATTTTTTTTTTTTTTTACTAGTAATGGCGGTGATCCCGATTACAGGGATCAGTAGATCTCTGTCAAGCCGTCTGACAGAACAGGGAACAGCCGTGTTTACATCGGCGGTTCCCAGTTCTTTCTCTCTAACAGGCGATCGTGGGTCATCAGTGGACATTGAGTCCGCCCGACCCGCGGCCCCACTCACACGCACGGCGAGCACAAGAGCGCCGTTTATAGACGGCGATCTTCGCAGCGGAGCCAACTTGCCGCCGTATATCCACGGTCGGCAAGTGGTTTTAAAAAGTGAATTTTGTATTTACTCGGGTTATCTTTGTTATATAGTTACATAGTTAGGTTGAAAAAAGACACAAGTCCATCTAGTTCAACCAATAAAATCATACAATCCCATATACAATCCTTCACCCACAGTTGATCCAGAGGAAGGTGAAAAACCCCAGCAAAGCCAATGATCCAATTTGCTATAGCGGGGGGAAAAAATTGCTTCCTGATCCCCCGAGAGGCAATCAGATTTTCCCTGGAACAACTTTACCTATAAATGTTGGCACCCAGTTATATTATTTACATTAAGGAAAGAATCCAGGCCTTTTTTTAAAGCAATCTACTGTGCTGGCCAAAACCACCTCTGGAGGGAGTCTATTCCACATTTTCACGGCTCTTACTGTGAAGAAACCTTTCCGTATTTGGAGATGAAATATTTTTTTCTCTAGATGTAAAGAGTGCCCCCCTTGTCCTTTGTGATGACCTTAAAGTAAATAACTCAACACCAAGTTCACTATATGGACCACTTATATATTTGTACATGTTGATCATATCCCCCCTTAATCTCCTCTTCTCAAGAGAGAATAAATTCAGATCCTCTAATCTTTCCTCATAGCTGAGCTCCTCCATGCCTCTTATCAGTTTGGTTGCCCTTCTCTGCACTTTCTCCAGTTCCCCGATATCCTTTTTGAGAATTGGTACCCAAAACTGAACTGCATATTCCAGATGAGGTCTTACTAATGATTTGTACAGGGGGGCAAAATAATGTCTCTATCTCTGGAGTCCATACCTTTCTTAATACAAGAAAGGATTTTGCTTGCTTTGAAAACCGCAGCTTGGCATTGCATGCCATTATTAAGCTTATAATCTACCAAAACCCCCAGATCCTTCTCCACTATGGATTCCCCCAGTTGTACTCCCCCTAGTATGTACGATGCATGCATATTCTTAGCCCCCAAGTGCATAACTTTACATTTATCAATATTAACCACCTCAGTACCGGGCACGAAAACCCCCTTGCTACCCAGTCCATTTTTCAGCTTTCAGCGCTATCACACTTGGAATGACAATTACTCAGTCATACTACACTGTACCCAAATGAAATTTGTTTCCTTTTTTCACACAAATATAGCTTTCTTTTGGTGGTATTTATTCACTAGTGTTTTTTTTTATTTTTTGTGCTATAAATAAAAAAAAAATTGAAAATGTTGTGAAAAAATGCCCTTTTTCTTTGTTTCTGTCATAAAATATTGCAAATTAGTTATTTTTCTTAATACATTTTGGCCAAAATTTATACTGCTACCTATCTTTGGTAAAAATAACCCAAATAAGTGTGTATTATTTGGTCCTTGTGTAAGTTATAGAGTCTACAAGCTATGGTACCAATCATTGAAAATTGATCACACCTGATCACACCTGATATACTGACGGCCTATCTCATTTCTTAAGACTCTAACAAGCCAGGAAAGTACAAATACCCCCCAAATGACCCCTTTTTGGAAAGTAGACATTCCTAAGTATTCAGTAAGTTGCATGGTGAGTTTTTTGAAGTTGTAATTTTTATCACAATTCTGTGCAAAATGAAGAGTATTATTATTATTTTTTTACAAAATCGTCAGATTAACAAGTTATTTCTCACACATGGCATATGCCTACTTGCAACTACACCCCAAAACACATTCTACTCCTCCTCCTGAGTATGGAGATATCACATGTCTGAGACTTTTTCACAGCCTGGCCACATGCAGAGGCCCAACATGCAGGGAGCACCGTCAGGTATTCTAGGGACATAAATTACACATCTGGCCAATGGCCGACATGTGAGCAGCAGAACTCCGGAGCTCCAGCTAGGACGATTCATGCTGACCTTATGCTGAAACATTTTGCACTGGTCTGAATATATACTGCCTCTCCAGAACCAGCAGTGATGGTGAAATACGGGCCGGCTCCTCAGGAAACAGTGGGCGGATGCCTGCCAAATATGCCTGGGGATCCCAAGATGGCAGCGGTGGCATGGTGGAGGACCCGGAGGAAGACGCCATGCGGAGTCTGCATGAGGAGGGTGAGTCCCCTACACACTCCAGGGACCTGAGCCCGCTACCCCGTAGAAACCATGGGAAGAGAGGCAGCATAGTGTCGGTGGATCTCCCCGGAGTGGCTATGGTGGAAGTGGAACCAGGGGAGGGAGAGGGAGAACCCTCTCTGAAAGAAATTATGGCGGCCATACGCATGTGTCAAACCACGCTGATTGAGCATATTCATGGTCTGAGAATAGAGATGTAATTTGTTAAATAGGATATCTCTAAGCTCAAGGACCGGACTGCTGCCACAGAACAACGCATCAGCAGTGTTGCCAACCTTCAGTAAATTTACTGACAGTTTGTAAAAATCTGTGATTTTTACAACTGTCTATAAATATCAGGGTCTGATAATTTGTCATGCTGTGCTAACTTTTCAAGTGTAAACCAGGCAAATTACTTGATATGGGTATTGTCAGTGTTTCCATGTTGTGTTTAAATATCACTTGTCTTAGTTTTTAATAGGAGTTCTGTTATTTTTCAGGTTGCCAGTAAAAAATTGTGCTCCGCCAGTAAATTTTCCATGTTTTGCCAGTAAAAAACGCTGCGGGAGGTTGGCAACACTGCACATCAGTGATTTGGAGGACATTGTTAACCCTATGCAGGGCACAGGGACATGGCGGCTCATACTGATAAACTCAGCGACATGGAAGACTGCCAAAGACGTAACAATGTGGGTTTTGTGGGCTTCCCTGAGGGGGGTGGAGGGGAAATAGCCTGAGGATTTTTTTGGAACTATGGCTAGTTGACAATGTGGCCAAAAACACCTTTTCACGCCTTTTTGCCATTGAGTGCGCCCATAGCATCCCTGCTAAACCTCCCCCCTCCCCCGGGATCCCTGCCAAGACCCCTAATAGCATGCATACTCCACTTCAGGGATAGGGAAAATATCCTGAAACCTGCCAGGAACATGGGGGAACTGCAATGCAATGGAAATCAGATCTCTATATATCCAGATTTTTCAGCGGTGACACAAAAGCAACGTGCCAGTTTTGTTCATTTTAAAGCGGTAGTAAACCCTAAAATCTGTTTTTACCTACAGGTAAGCCTATAATAAGGCTTACCTGTAGGTAAAAAAAATATCTCCTAAACCTACATGGTTCAGGAGATATTTGCACTGCATGCAGCCGCTGACATTAGCGGCGCATGCGCTCTGACGATCCGGCCGAGGCGGCCGGCAACTCAGAGCTGGCTGCCGGAGTGAAGAGCTCCCGCGCGCATGCGCTGGAGTGACGTCACGCGGCTCCGGCCACTCACAGCGCCGGAGCCGCGTACCCGGAAGAAAGAAGAGGACCAACATGTCAGCGTCCTTAGCGCTGACCGACTCGGGCATTGGGGGCCTCGTTCTAAGGTAAGTATTTCATAATATGTTAGTATGCGATGCATACCAACATATTATGCTATTGTCTTGCAGGATTTTTTTAAATTTTTTTTTTTGTCAGCGGGTTTACTACCGCTTTAAGAAGAGACTTCGGGATCTACAAATGGTGTATAGTATGATGTACCCTGCGAAGCTATGTGTATTGGATAAAGGTAAAGCTTATTTCTTTAATAA